>WNWK01029803.1:0-24055 GCA_009830355.1 Cherax destructor
TTCTGAAAATAATGGCTCCAAAAGTACTAAATTTGAGGAAAAGTTTATGGAATTACAAAGGCACAAAGCTGTCTTGGTGCAGCTTATGCATTCTTAATTTCACTCACTCTAGAGTTATATTTTAAGCCAATTGCATTGTTCCAGTCAACCAAATTCTTGGTTATTTCACTAGTATGCATTTTGTTCTATCAACTGAGCACAGAAAATTCAGCTATTTCAAATACTTTTATAAAGTGCACAGAAGTCAGTAATTTGGCCAGTTTTACACAAAAAAAATAAGATTATTTTTCTGATTACAGTGGTACCTCGACTTACGATATTAATCCGTCAGAGAGGGCATATCTTAAGGCGAAACAATCGTTACTCGAATCAATTTTCCCCATAAGAAATAATGGAAATAAATTTAATCCGTCCAAGACTTCCAAAAGTAGTTAAATAAAATATTTTTTAGAACTTTTTGACATTAAATAATACACAATTTAATGAAGAATACCTAAATACACATGTAAATATTGTACAATAACATGTCACTTACATTTATTGAAGAGTTGTTGATGTGTGGAGGACGGGAGGAGGGGAGAAGGTGGAGTAGTATGCTAGTGTTTGGAAGGGAAATCCCCTTCCATTAACACTGCAGGTACCAACTTCTTTTCTGGGGTTACTTCCCTTTTTCTTTTAATGCCACTAGGACCAGCTTGAGAGTCACTGGACCTCTTTCTAACAATAAATTTGTCCAGGGAGCTCTGTGTCTGGCGATTCTTTAACACATCCCTGAAATGACACACCACTGTCATTGTACAGGTTGCCAGCACGGCCTGCAACAGCATGGTTAGGGTGATATTCATCCATAAAGCCTTGCACATCACTCCATTTGGCACAGATCTCCCTAATCCTTGAAGAAGGCACCTTCTTCCATCTCGGTTCTACCTCCTCCTCCTCTGAACCATTGTCCTGACCACTGGTCTCTTGTTCCAGTTGCTGTTGAAGCTCTTGCAGATCTTCAGTGGTTAGCTCTTCCTTGTGCTCCTCCACCAACTGTTCCACATCCTCACCACTCACCTCTAACCCCAAAGACTTGCCCAATTCCACAATTTCTTCCACAACAGGCTCAGGCTCAGGGTTCTGAGGCTCAGCCTCAAAACCTTCAAAATCCCTCTCTAGGACACAGTCTGGCCACAATTTTCTCCAGGCAGAGTTCAAAGTCCTGGTAGTCACTCCCTCCCAAGCCTTACCTATAAGGTTTACACAATGCAGCATATGGAAATGTTTTTTCCAAAATTCTCTTAGGGTTATATTCATGTCTGTGGTCACATCAAAGCACTTTTGAAACATTGCTTTGGTGTAGAGTTTTTTAAAGTTGGAAATGACCTGCTGGTCCATGGGCTGGAGGAGAGGAGTGGTATTAGGGGGCAAGAACTTCACTTTGATGAATTTAAACTCCTCCACAATTTTCTCTACCAAGTTTGGAGGATGACAAGGAGCATTGTCCATTATCAGGAGGCACTTAAGTGGCAAATTATTGTCCAATAGATATTTCTTCACACTGGGGCCAAACACGCCATTGAACCAATCTAAGAAAATGTCCTTTGTGACCCATGCCTTTTGTTAGACTTCCACATCACACACAAGTTAGACTTGCTGACACCGCATCTGCCAAACACTCGGGGATTTTCAAAAAGATACACCAGTAAAGGCTTCACTTTGCAATCACCACTGGCATTAGCACAAAGCATCAAAGTTAGCCTGTCTTTCATAGGCTTATGTCCTGGCTGTGCCTTTTCCTTTTGAGTAATGTAGGTCCTGTTGGGCATTTTCTTCCAAAACAGGCCTGTTTCATTACAATTAAACACTTGTTGGGGGAGGAATTGTTCAGCCTCTATGTACTCCTGCTATTCAGGCACATATTTTTCAGCCGCAATTTTGTCAGAACTGGCTGCCTCACCATGCCTCACAACACTATGTATGCCACTTCGATTCTTAAATTTGTGAAACCAGCCTCTGCTGGATTTAAATTCGCTCACTTCAGCACTCATTGCAGGCATTTTCTTAACGAGATCATCATGCAACTGCCTTGCTTTTTCACATATTATTGCCTCCGAAACAGTATCTACTGCTAACTGTTTCTCGTTGATCCACACCAACAACAACCTTTCCACATCTTCCAGCACTTGTGGTCTGTGTTTTGTGATCACAGATGAACCTTTTGCAACAACAGCTTCCTTGATTTTACTTTAATTTTTCTTGGCCACAATGGTAGCGATGGTAGAAAAGGGTTTACCATACAGCCTGGCCAGTTCACTGATACGCACTCCACTTTCATATTTTTCTATTATCTCCTTCTTCAGTTCTATCATACATGTATTTCTGTTCCTCTTTGCCACAGGCTTACCACTAGGATCTTTCCTTGGACCCATGGTAGCTTATTTAGCAGTTGCAAGCACTAAAAACAGTGGAATATTGACAATATACTGATATGAATGCGTGGGTGTGGGTGGGTGGTCGCTCTCGCTTGTAAACAATAGCACACTGACGCTCCTTGGAGTGCGCGCTCAGCTGGGTGCCACGCGGACACGTCCGGTACGAATGTCGTTACACGAAGCAAACATCGTTACTCGCAATCAATTTTTTTACGTTATAAATATAGTTACTCGAAAATAACGTAAGATGACAGCATCGTAACACGAGGTATGACTGTATTTCTATACTAAAAAAAATTTTTTGCGATCAGTACTTACCGAGATATGGAGCCGTAAAGTTGGCAGAAAATGAGCCGCATATGGCAACAGTGGCGAATGCCGCTCACTCAGTAAACTTTTGTTTACTTCCATTCTTAGATTTCTTGTTTTTTCACTATTTTATTTTTTTACGTAACTTATGTGGCCTGTGAGACCAAAGTAAGGTGCAATGTACATACATATACACTCATTTGCAACACAATAACCGCACAAACATTATTATCATTATATTGTTTACAAAACTTGTTTACACAAACCAACAATACAAAAAATTCTTTATTACTATTGTTCTATAATATACTGTATATACAAATGTACAGTCACTGGACATGTTCATAGAAGTTCTGTAGCTTGTGGAACTCTTTGAAACATGGTTCTATGCACAGTGGTGTTTTACATTCCTCACACATAAAACGAGTGTGTCTGCATTTTTGTGGGCGTTTTTTTGTATATGCACAGACAAAACACCTCTTGTGAGCAGTTTTCCTCAAAGTAGTAGCAGGTAGTTGTGTTAGGTAGTTATCCTAGGTTGATGGTCGTCTGGGTCGTCATTCTTTCCTTCCTTCCTTCCTTCCTTCCTTCCTACATTCCTTCTTACCTTCCTTCTTACCTTCCTTCTTACCTTCCTTCCTTCCTTCCTTCCTTCCATCTCGTCCTTCCTTTCTTCCTTCTGGTTTCTATATATACACACATAGTCACTGGACACATGCCTATAACTGCTATAAGCTTCTGGAAGCTGGTTGTTGTGTCTGGGTCATCATTCCATCCTTCCTTCCTACATTTCTTCTTACCTTCCTTCCTATATTCCTTCCTTCCTTTCACCTCGTCCTTCCTTTCTTCCTTCCTTCTGGTTCCTATATATATGCATACAGTGGACCCTCGGTTAACGAATACCCCGGAAATCGTGCAATTATGTAAGTATAATTTTGTAAGTTCTTGTGGAAGTGTATTTTTGGGGGTCTGAAATAGACTAACCTACGTGAAATTTTTCCTTAAGGGAGTAAATTCGTTCGGTAATGGCACTTGAGCAGACTTCAGGAGTGAAGTTTTTACGAAACTCGGGGGTCCACTGTATATAATCACTGGACACTTCATAGAATTGCTATTAGCTTCTGGAAGCTGGTTGTTGTTTCTGGGTCGTCATTCCTTCCTTCCTACATTCCTTCTTACCTTTCTTTCTACGTTCCTCCTTCCTTCCTGCCTTCCTTCCTTCCTGCCTTCCTTCCTACCTTCCTTCCTTCCTTCCTTCCTACCTTCCTTCCTTCCTACCTTCCTTCCTTCCTACCTTCCTTCCTTCCTACCTTCCTTCCTACCTTCCTTCCTTCCTACCTTCCTTCCTTCCTACCTTCCTTCCTTCCTACATTCCTACCTACCTACATTCCTTCCTTTCTTCCTTCTGGTTTCTATATATACGCATATATAGTCACTGGACACTTCATAGAACTGATATTTAGCTTCTGGAAGCTGGTGGTTGTGAGTGTGTGGACTTATAAATATGCTGAGTCAGGGTGCGGCTGCTGTCAAAATGACATATTATACAATCACTCACCACCCTCACTGCCTTGTCAACACCAATGGGGTCCCATGCTCTTCTTCCCCACAGTCCTTCCTACCTACTTACTTACCTACCTACTTACTTACTTATTTTCTTTCATTCTATTTTCTTCCTTCCTTCTAGTATCCTGGGCATTGCTTTCGGTCACAAACTCCTCAAAACCATGAAATTCATCTTCACTGACACTTCCATCTGTGTTAGAGCTATCACTTGGGAAGAGAAGAGTCCCAGATTCGCCCAGAGTCAGATATTTCTTACCGCTAGGCATGCTGAACAAGGACTACTGAAATGGCGTACCCACAATGCACCACTGGCTCCCCGATTTTTTTTTTTTTTTTTTTATACTGCGCACACTGACCACACAGACCCATTCTCTCTCATGTAGGCCTACCAGCTTTCTCCCACTTGATTTGAGGCCGCTAGAATTTATGCGTATTAATACGTCTGAAACTGGCTCGTAAGACGTATATATACGACCAAAACAGTCAGATGGTTAGAGTCCAAAATAAACAATGTAGACATTCTTGGCATAAAACATTTCTTTAGTTCATTAATCATGTCACCAAGCCTCTCTTATATTACACTTGCCTTCCATTTTGAATTCTTTATCACACAAAAATAAAAGATTTACTATATTGGATAAAATATAACCAGGAATGATTGATCATGGTTACAGTGTTCCATTAATTGAATCAGACCTATTAAAAACCCATAAAACAGACTGGGGGTATAGGGGGGCCTCGCCTGTGCTCAGGGAGTCATCCATTCTGTGAAATGATACCAAGAAACAAACAAAAACCATAGAAGACCATCTGAGAAAACACCTCACTCACTATTTTAAACCATACACACGGTCAGAGTTTTGTTTTCTCATCATGGTCCATGTTGGGCAGGATGTATTTTTTATACCATGCATACTAACTGCACAGACCCATTCTCTCATTTCTAGGCCAAAATTTACCACTTACAGTTTATCTGAGTGAGCTGAGCTCATGATGTAAAACTACTACGTGAGGGACCCTGGCCTTGGTGACGTAGTTCTACGTGACGGCCACTTGAAGGGTTAGAGGATTTTATGAAAGAATTACCAGTCAGTATTACAAGAGTATTAAAAGGCTGGTTTGATAAGGATGTGTTTGCTAGAGGACCTTAAACTAGATCCCAAGGTTCTTCCTGCTCACCCAAGAGCTGAAAACTTAACAGCAGAGATGGTTAAATGAAGGCAATGTTTCTGCCTGGTAATGCCATCTCCTTGATCTAAACTACAGTGGTACCCCGAGTTTCGGCCATAATTAGTTCCAGAAGGCTGTTCGAGTGCTGTTACCGAAAGAATTTGTTCCCATAAGGAATAATGTAAATTACATTAGTCCATTTCAAACCCCCAAAAATACTTACAAAAGCACTTACAATAATACACTTACATAATTGTTCGAGTTGGGAGCTGTACAAAACTCGGGGTACCACTGTATATATCTGGAGGTTATTGAAGCCTGCACTGCGCTGTATGACCCCTGTGGTTTAGCGCTTCTTTTTGATTATAATAATAATTGAAGCCTGCAAGAAGTTGAACCAGATTCAAAGATCATTTACAGCCCACATAGAGCCAGTAAAGCATATAAATTATTGGGAATGCCTCAAAATCCTGAACATGTACTCGCTGTGGCAAAGGAGGAAGAGATGCATATGTGCATGGAAAGTATTTGAGGGTCTGGCCAAAAATCTGCATGGTGGCATAACATTCTGGAGTGAGAGAAATGGGAAAAATGTGTAGAATAAACCCATTGAAAGACAGAGGTGCCATGGATACAATAAGAGAAAATTATATTAATATGTGCATTCCCAGACTTTTTAACATCTTGCCAGAAGATATCAGAAACACTGCTGGAACAAGTGTAGAAGTTTTCGAGAGGAAACTAGACAATTACCTCTGCCAAGTGCCTGATCAACCAGGCTGTGAGCCAGCGGGTTGCTAGCAGCAGCTGCAGCATCCTGGTTGACCAGCAAATGCCAGACAAGCCTGGCCCAGGGCTGAGCTGCAAGAGTAGGGAAACTATTGAAACCCATCAGAGGTGTACCAAAGGTGCCAGTCTAGGTTTTTATATGAAGTACTTGTAGTGATTGAAGAGGAGGAAGATTTTGAAAAAAAAAAAAATGAGAGGCCTATGCACATTGGATAACATCAAAAGTTATAACTTGAAGTCTGCCATCTTCAACCTTGTGGCATCATGGAAGGAACTGAAGAGTGCAACATTAGCTAATGCTTGAAATTTATATAATCTCGATACTAAGTTGTACTTGAGGATTTGAAGCCAGTGATTTTTCATTTTACCCTAAAGATTGGAGAAATGAATGTTAGAGATGTGATGGCATGGTTAGAAAAAAAAATGATAATCCTGATGTTGATTGAAATAGAAACTGCAGGTACGATTAATGTTCTCAAGTACATTGACCTCTGACAAAAGTGAAGTGCAGGACTATTATTCATACTTATGAAATTTTTAGAATGTGTCATAGGGAGAAGCATCAACATGACAAACAATTGAAACTGGATTCATTCTTTAAACAAGTTTTGTATTATAAGTTTTTAAAAAAAAATTTGTCTTCTCAACCACTTACAACTTTACTAGTGGAGCTTTACAGCTCTTCCAACTCAAAATAAAAACTATTCTGAGTCACCACCAGACAACACAGCAAAATAAATCTCATCTGTCGACCATAAAAGGTAAGTAAAATTACTGTAAACTACTATAAAATTGTGCTGTAATTTTACTCACTTGTACTTGTACGGTACTGTTGTAGCTTCAGCTCCTTCATTTATATTTACAGTATAGTCCAGTACCTTTTTACAATTTGCAATATTCATAGTGTCCGGTATAGACTTGAACCAATGGACAAAGTCCTCTGCTCATGGCTTTTGTCCATTTGTTACAATCTTGAAAAATGGGCAGTTAGCATTAACAGACACTCCCCTTCCTCTCTTTTAGTACGTTAAATCGATGGTTCACTGTACAACATTTCTAATTTGTAAGTAATTTACAGTGGACCCTGCTATTCAAACACTCCAAAACTCACCCTCATTCCAGAATGCTGTTCAAGTGCTGTTACCAAACGAATTTATTCCCATAAGGAATGATGTAAATTAGATTAGTCCATTTCAGACCCCCAAAAATACACTTATAAAAGCACTTACAATAATAAACTTACATAAAAGGGTGAGTTTTGGAGTGTTCGAATAGTGAGGGTCCACTGTAGTTTGTTTTGATGACATCATTTCTGAGTGCAAATTAAGGCAAGTATTTTTTATTTAATTAATACAGTGGACCATTATATTACACGGTAGTTACGTTCCTGAAAATGCTTTGTTAGGTAAATCCATGTTAAATAAAATGAAGAACTTATGGGAAAAATAGGGTTACGTTTCTGGGAGCCCCAAAAAAGCCAAACAACAATTTTTTTTTTTTTTATACCTCCAGATCTTACAAAAATAAAGTGAATATGTAATTGTTGTTCATTGTGGGTGCTGGTGTTTGTCGATGATTGTGAAGAGAGTGGAAAGTTATGCTGTGGCCCTACTGGGCTGAGGTAAATGGTAGAGGTTCTGGTACTGAAGTTGTTGATGGTTGTACTGGTTGTATTTTCTTCATAATTCCAAGACTTAAACGCTTATACCTTTTCTTGCCACTTTCAGCAACACTCGTATGCCTGCTGGGTGCCATGATTGCTTGGCAGATACAAGATATGGCAACTTAAAGATCAAAACACAATTCACAATCATAGCTAGCTCCTAGGAGAGAATCATACTAGACACGTATGCACGAAGGCTGGGATGGGGGTGTCAGGGGTGGTAGGGGATGGTGGTAGGTCTTCCCTGCTGACACAATAGTTTGACCCACAGCCAGGCAGCAGCCTGGCTCCCAGTCCTTCTAATACGGCACACCCCACCCGGTTTGTTTACATTCTCCGTGAGCACATCTCTATTACGTCCGGAAACTTTCCAAAATTTCAAGTGTTTTAAAGTTATTGCATATTTTATATGTACCCTGATAATTATACTTGTGTACCTGCACCTAAATATACTTACACACTGTGCTGGCGTGCAGGTAGACATTAAAATCACAAAGAGTCTCTACTCTTGATGCCATATTAATAATAATACGTAATCTCTTGGGCGTATTAAATGTCATATATTACGTTAATACATGTATAGACATTTCCATTAATCCATCTATGATATTTTTTTCAAAATTATATAATAAACATGCTACGTAACATATAAACATGATAAATACAACCCACAGTAGAATAAATTAACATAAATATGAGATGTGGTAGCCAGGCAACTTGTAGTCCAACATCAGAGAAAATGTGTCACTATAATATTACTGGGGGTAACTAGAAAATTATTCCTTTCGTATGCCTTCACTCAGAGCGTCATTTCTTCTAAAAATGGTGTTACAGGAGAATGGGAGTCTTTCTCTTTATTTATTCTACTGTATCAACATGGAGACAACTTGTACACAATGTAAAGTGACAAAAACCAGACGTGTTCGCCTGGATGGTTTACATTATGTGTGGGGCAGGGAGGGCTGGCCTGGCTACTAAACTTCCCAAACCTGACTTCCTACAAATTAAACTCACCTTTCACCCTACATTTAAGACTACAAATATTTTAAGGTACATAATTAATGAATGTGCTGCATATGTATTTTATCGCTCTGGGGCACTTTAATTAAATGTCGTAGTATATTACGTGTGGGTGGGGTGAGTTGACCTGGCTGGCTTCCAAACTTCCCAAACCTGATTTCCTACTAATAAAACTCACCTCTCACCCTACATTAAGACTACAAATATTTTAAGGTAATTAATGAATGTGCTGCATATGTATTTTATCGCTCTGGGGCACTTTAATTAAATGTTGTAGTATATTACGTGTGGGTGGGGTGAGTTGACCTGGCTGGCTTCCAAACTTCCCAAACCTGATTTCCTACTAATAAAACTCACCTCTCACCCTACATTAAGACTACAAATATTTTAAGGTAATTAATGAATGTGCTGCATATGTATTTTATCGCTCTGGGGCGCTTTAATTAACTTCCCAAACCTGACTTCCTACAAATAAAACTCACCTCACCCTACATTTTAGGACTACAAATATTTTAAGGTAAGTAATGGGTGTACTGTTTGTGTATTTTACTTTTTATTATTTTTAATGCCTAGTTCTATTGCTAACTTAATACAGTGGTACCTCGACTTACGATATTTTTTCATTCCAGAATGCTGTTCAAGTGCCATTACCAAACAAATTTATCCCCATAAGGAATGATGTAAAATAGACTAGTCCTTTTAGACCCCCAAAATTACACTTACAAAAGCATTTAAAAAAATAAACTTACATAAAAGGGTGAGTTTGGGGACCATCGTAAGTCGGGTTACCACTGTATATGTTAGTGTAAACTTGTTATCTGGCATTTATATGCATTTATAAGTGGAAAAAATGGTGTTCTGCTTTCCGGTGATGTCTGCTTTCCGGCAGTAGCCTGGAACCTAACCTGCCGTATAAGTGGGACCCTACTGTATATATTTTTGAAACTCTAAATTTTTCATTTTTTGTCACTATTTTATTTTCATATTTTTTTTATGAAATCAAATATTAAAATAGTTTTGTAACTCACAATGTGTAATTTATTTAAAGAAATCATTGTGGGATGATTAACAGTTGACATTTTTTGGGATTTGATGCAGGAGTTTTGCTATACAGTAGGGCCCTACTTACACGGCAGGTTAGGTTCCAGGCTACTGCTGGAAAGCAGACATCACCGGAAAGCAGAATGCCATTTTTTCCACTTACAAATGCATATAAATGCCAGATAACAAGTTTACACTAACATATATTAAGTTAGCAATAGAACTAGGCATTAAAAAACAATAAAAAGTAAAATACACAAACATTACACTCATTACTGACCTTAAAATATTTGTAACTTTAATGTAGGGTGAGAGGTCTACCTACCTGCAGTCTACCTGGAGGGTATTCCGGGAATCAACGCCCACGTGGCCAAAAGGCCTCCCGGTGGATCAGGGCCTGATCAACGAGGCAGTTACTGCTTGTCGCATGCAGTCTAACGTATGAACCACAGCCTGGCAGATCCAGCACCGACTTTAGGTATCTGTCCAGCTCCCTCTTAACCCTTTCGGGGTCGGTGCCGTACTAGTACGTTTTACAAGCAGGGGTTGGTGCCGTACTAGTACGCGTAAATTCTAGCGGCTTCAAATCGAGGGGAAGAAAGCTGGTAAGCCTGCATATGATAGAAGGGGTCTATGTGGTAAGTGTGCGCAGTAGGAAAAAAATCTATGCACCCTCATTGCATTGTGGGAGTGGTAATTCAGTACACCTTTGTCACCAAGCCATGCGGTAAAGAATACCTCACTTCCGCAGTGTGAGTGGTAGGGAAGGCAGTGGGGGGAGTGGGGAAGACAGTGGGGTGGGTGGGGAATACAGTGGGGAAGGCAGTGGGGGAGTGGGAAGGTGGGGAAGACAGTGGGGTGGGTGGGGAAGACAGTGGGGGTGGGGAAGACAGTGGGGTGGGTGGGGAAGACAGTGGGCGTGTGGAAGACAGTGGGGGGAAGAGCTGGCTGGCTGGCTGGCTGGCAGGCAGGCAGGCAGGCTGGCTGACCGGCTGGCTGACCAGCTGGCTGGCTAGCTAGCTGGCTCTGTCACACAGGTACACATAAATACATAGTGTAAATAACCTAGGATAAATACATAGTGTAAATTACCTAGGATAGCCCAAAAAAAAATCCAGATTGGCAAATAATATATCAGGACTCAGATGTGGCAGTGTTGGTTCAATAGTGACTGTCTCTGAGACAGACAGAAAGACAGACAGACAGACAGGCAGATAAAACAGTGAAAACAAATAAAGGGAAGGCTGAGTATCCTCATTTGTCAAATGTCATCACTCTTGATAAGACGAGGGTAACCCCTGGCTGGCTGGCAGGGAGGCAGGCAGGGAGGGTGGGAGGCAGGGAGGGAGGGAGGCAGGGGTTGAGGCAGGCAGGCGAAGGCAGTGTTCCTCATTTGTCAAATGTCATCACTCTTGATAAGATGAGGCTAACCCGCTGGCTGGCTGGCAGCGAGGGAGGCAGGCAGGCGAAGGCAGTGTTCCTCATTTATCAAATGTCATCACTCTTGATAAGATGAGGCTAATCCCTGGCTGGCTGGCAGGGAGGCAGGCTTAGAGGGTGGGAGGGAGGCAGGGAGAGTGGCAGGGAGGGAGGGAGGCAGGGGTTGAGGCAGGCAGGCGAAGGCAGTGTTCCTCATTTGTCAAATGTCATCACTCTTGATGAGGCTAACCCCTGGCTGGCTGGCAGGGAGGCAGGGAGAGTGGCAGGGGTTGAGGCAGGCAGGCAAAGGCAGTGTTCCTCATTTGTCAAATGTCATCACTCTTGATAAGATGAGGCTAACCCCTGGCTGGCTGGCAGGGAGGCAGGCAGGGAGGGTGGGAGGGAGGCAGGGGTTGAGGCAGGCAGGCGTAGGCAGTGTTCCTCATTTGTCAAATGTCATCACTCTTGATAAGATGAGGCTAACCCCTGGCTGGCTGGCAGGGAGGCAGGCAGGGAGGGTGGGAGGGAGGCAGGGAGAGTGGCAGAGAGGGAGGGAGGCAGGGGTTGAGGCAGGCAGGCGAAGGCATCAAATGTCAACAGTAATTAGTTTAGCGATAATAAATAAGATAAGAGGACCCTCACCCCTCTTCAAATGTCACTTTTGTAATTAGATTAGCGATAAGACTGACACACCTTCCTTTAATAATAATAATAATAATTATTATTATTATTATTATTATTATTATTATAATATTTTCACGTGTATCCTAGGTAATTTACACTATGTATAATTGTATTTATGTGTTCCTGTGAGATAGAGACAGCCAGCCAGCCGGCTGACCATCCATGCAACCAGCTGTTCAGCCAGCCAGCCAGCCAGCTGGTCAGGTAGCCAGCCAGTCAGCTTGTCAGCTAGCCAGCTGGTCAGCCAGCCTGCCAGCCAGCTGGTCAGCCAGCCTGCCAACCAGCCAGCCAGCCAACTGGTCAGCAAGCCAGCCAGCTGGCTGGCCATCCATCCAGCCAGCTGGCTGGCCATCCATCCAGCCAGCTGGTCAGCTAGCCAGCCAGCCATCCAGCCAGCTGGTCAGCTAGCCAGCCAGCCAGCCAGCCAGCCAGCCAGCTAGCCAGCCAGCCAGCCAGCCAGCCAACTGGTCAGCAAGCCAGCCGGCTAGCTGGTCAGCCAGCAAGCCAGCCAGTCGACTGGCCATCCATCCAGCCAGCTGTTCAGCCAGCCAGCAAGCCAGCCAGCCAGCTGGTCAGCTAGCCAGTCAGCTAGCCAGCCAGCCAACCAGCTGATCAGCAAGCCAGCTGGTCAGCCAGCCATCCCGCCAGCTAGTCAGCCAGCAGTTATTGTGTAGTATACAAGGAGTGTATATATACAAAATATGGTTTATATTGGTCTCACAGGACATAAAAGTTACTTGAAAAAATAAAATATTAAAAAATAAAAGAAAAAAGTAGAAAAAAAATAATTAAACTATTACCGGCCAACCGGAAGTCACCGATGTTGCTGTCAGCGGTTCAATTTTGGTCAACTTGAAGCCTCCATATCTCCGTAAGTATTGATCACAAAAATTTTGTTTAGCCATTTAGATTTAGAAAACGAAACTCTATCATTTCATAAGATAAAATAATTTTTTTTTCCCGAATATTTTTCGACCCTATGAACACGTTTCCGAGAAGGCCTGTCGACCCCCAAAGGGTTAAAGACAACCAGGGATCTACTGGTAATGCCCCTTATGGCTGGTGGGAGGCTGTTGAACAGTCTTAGGCCCTGGACACTTATTGCATTTTCTCTTAGTGTACCAGTGATGCCCCTACTTTTCACTGGGGGTATGTTGCATCACCTGCCAGGTGAGTATTATTTATTGTAATAGGTTAGGTACAGTAGGTATGGTAGTCAGGTGTGGTAGGTATAGCCACCCCACCCAACCATAATATACATTTAAAGCACCCTACAGCAATCAAATGCATATACAGTACACTCATTACTACAATTACCTTAAAATATTTGTAGTCTTAATGTAGGGCAAGAGGTGAGTAAACGAGATAAAAATGAATAAATGAGAGAGAGAGTAAATGAGAGAGGACAGAGATGTGGAGTCTGTAAACAAGCAGACAAACGCATTTGGTTTTTGTTCATACACGATCAATTTCATGTTTGTGAAACTTATACAGGTTGACCATCACTAATCTGGCATCATTGGGACCTGTAGGGTGCTGGATTAGTGATTTTGCCAGATTACAGAGTGGTTAAGTTAGAATACACTTTAACCCAATGGCGATATTTACACATTAGTAATTTCGCTCACTATACGCCCAATTTTTGGCCCATTCCATTGTTTCAGTCTACTAAACTCATAGCTATTCCACTAGTATTCCTTCTACAGTGGACCCCCGGAGTTCGTGATTAATCCGTTCCAGAGGGCGTCATGAACACCGAATCTAACGAACTCCGAATATATTTTCCCCATAAGAAATAATGGAAATAAAATTAATCCGTTTCAGACACCCAAAAGTATTAAAATAAAATATTTTTGTACATTAAATATACATTAAATTACACAGAAAACAATGAAAAATATAAATTAATACTACAATAACATGTCACTTACCTTTATTGAAGAGTTGTTGATGTGTGGAAGATGGGAGGAGGGGGGAGGATGTAGGAGAATGGAGGAGTTGCTAGTGTTTGGAAGGGGAATCCCCTTCCATTCAATTACACTGCAGGTACCAAGTCCTCTTCCTGGGTTACTGGCCTTTTTCTTTTAATGCCACTAGGACCAGGTTGAGAGTCACTAGAACCCTGTCTGATAAAGTAACTGTCCAGGGAGGTCTGTATCTGACAGTTCTGAAGTGGGACACTACAGTCTCATTGTACATGTTGCCAGCACGGCCTGCAACAGCTTTGTTAGGGTGATAATGTTCCATGAATCTTTGTACCTCAGTCCATTTGGCACAAATGTCCTTAATCTTTGAAGAAGGCAACATCCTCCATATCTCTTCCTCCTCCTCCTCTGAATCACTTTCCTGAGCTGTGGTCGGTTTCTGTTGCAGTTGAAGCTCTTGCAGATCTGCAGTGGTTAGCTCTTCATTGTCCTCCTCCACCAACTCTTCCACATCCTCGCAAGTAACCTCCAACCCCATGGACTTTCCCAGTGCCACAGTTTTTTCCACAACAGGCTCAGGGCCCTGAGGCTCAGCCCCAAACCCTTCAAAATCTGTGACACAGTCTGGCCACAATTTTCTCCAAGCAGAGTTCAGAGTACTGGTGCTCACTTCCTCCCAAGCCTTCCCTATATGGTTTATGCAATTGAGGATATTGAAGTGATCTTTCCAGAACTCTCTTAGGGTCAAAGCAGTGTCTGAGGTTATATCAAAGCACCTTTGAAACATTGCTTTGGTGTACAGTTTTTTGAAGTTACAAATGACCTGCTGGTCCATGAGCTGGAGGAGAGGAGTGGTATTAGGAGGCAAGAACTTCACTTTGATGAACTTCAAATCCTCCACAATTTGCTCTTTCAAGTCTGGAGGATGACCAGGAGCATTGTCCATTACCAGGAGTCACTTAAGTGGCAATTTCTTTTCCTCGAGATATTTCTTCACACTGGGACCAAACACTTCATGAAACCAATCAAAGAAAATTTTCCTAGTGACCCATGCCTTACTGTTAGACTTCCACATCACACACAAATTACTCTTAGCAACACTGAACTTCTTAAACACTCGGGGATTTTCAGAGTTATAAACCAGTAAAGGCTTCACTTTCAAATCACCACTGGCATTAGCACAAAGCATAAGAGTTAACCTGTCTTTCATAGGCTTGTGTCCTGGCAGTGCCTTTTCCTCCTGAGTAATGTAGGTCCTGTTGGGCATTTTCTTCCAGAACAGGCCTGTTTCATCACAATTAAACACTTGTTCAGGTTTCAGATTTTCACTCTTTATGTAATCCTGAAATTCCTGTACGTATTTCAGCAGCAAGTTTGTCTGAACTGGCTGCCTCACCATGCCTTATTACACTGTGTATGCCACTACGTTTCTTAAATCTGTCAAACCAGCCCTTGCTGGCTTTAAATTCGTTCACTTCATCACTCGTTGCAGGCATTTTCTTGACGAGATCACTATGCAATTGCCTTGCTTTTTCACATATTATCGCCTGCGAAACACTATCTCCTGCTAATTGTTTCTTGTTGATCCACACCAACAACAAAGTTTCCACTTCTTCTATCACTTGAGATCTCTGTTTTGTGACCATACTTGCACCTTTCGCAACAACAGCGTCCTTGATTTCCTTTCCCTTGGCCACAATGGAAGTGATGGTTGAATGGGCTTTGCCATACTGCCTGGCTAGTTCAGAGATACGAACTCCACTTTCATATTTTGCAATGATCTCCTTATTGACTTCCACCGTATTTCTGATATTCTTTACCACAGGGCTGGCACTAGGAGCTTTCTTGGGGCCCATGGTGACTTATTTAGCACTTGCAAGCACTAAAAACAGTGGAATAATGACAAAATGTATGGTATGAATGCATGGGTGGCGCTCACTCGCTGGTAAACAATAGCACACTGACGCTGAATGGAGTGTCCGGGCCCGCTCAGGCCATGCGTACGTGTCCAGGACGAATCACGAACTCCGAGCAAATTGTGAACACCGAACCAATATTTTCATGAAAAAAAATAACGAACTCCGGGGGTCCACTGTATTCTGTCGATTGAGTACAAGAAACCGCCCATTTACCTATTTCAACTACCCAATAAAGTGGTCAGAAATCGGAAATTTGTGCAATTTCACACAAATTTCAGGAGATGCCAATTTTAATACACACATTCCTGGCACTAAAATAATATTTTCTCTGTTCATTAGTCACGTCTTCAGGCCCCTCTTATGCTTGCTTTCCATTTTGAATTTTTATTCACACAAAAAATAGATTTACTGTTATGCAGACTACAGCATTATTGTAATAATTGTATAAGTAATGTCAGCCCATTCGTGACTGTGTATTAGACCAGCCAGTTGGACACGTATTGGACGGTGATGTCATTTGTTTACTCTTGAACATCAGCAAAAATTGAGCATTTCCACTACTTTGAGCTCAATTTCAAAGTACTACTATACAGTAGATTGTCATTTAACACAGTTTTGTCTTGCACATTTTGGTTATAGCACGATTGAAGAGTTGTGGCCTATTTTTGTTTAACACGTAAAATTAATTTAACACTCCCCCCCAACCCCACCACCATCCTGACTTGACTGAATGACTTACTGACTTGACTGAATGACTTACTGACTTGACTGAATGACTTACTGACTTGACTGAATGACTTACTGACTTGACTGAATGACTTACTGACTTGACTGAATGACTTACTGACTTGACTGAATGACTTACTGACTTGACTGAATGACTTACTGACTTGAACTGAATGACTTACTCACTTGACTGAATGACTTACTCACTTGACTGAATGACACACTGACTTGACTGAATGACTTACTGACTTTGACTGAATGACTTGACTGACTTACTGAATGACTTAAAGTTAGACATTTTCACTGAAGAGTACCCAGAAACTGTGTCTAGAGAAGCTGATGCCTTACCCTCAGTTGTATAATGTACTGCAGGGTAAAATAGAACAGAAATCCATTACAGAATTTATGCACACTCCAGGCCACAGCATAACTCTCCACTCTCTTCACAATCGACAAATGCCAGCACCCACAATTTAAGGTAAGAAATACTATTATTTCTGTTGCATTTGTAGTCTTAAGCAGTAAAAACAGCATAATGCATCACAACAATGAACTACAATTACATATTCCTTTTATTTTTGTAAGATCTGGAGGTCTAAAAAAAAAAAAGTTGTTTGGCTTTTTGGGGGCTCTTAGGAACGTAACTCTATTTTTCATATAAGTTCTTCAGTTTGTCTAACACGGCGTTTTCAGGAACGTAACTACCGTGTTAAATGATGGTCTACTGTACTTTCCATTATGAAATCAATCAAAATCATATCTATTTCTGTAATATGTCATTCTATCAAATGAGACCAAAAACGAGAATACAACCATAAAAACCATACAAAAATACACCACAAATTTGCTTTTTTACACCAAAAACACGGTCCCAGTTTTTTTCATTATGCACTGCGTGCTGCAGGATTTTTTTTTATATAGTGCACACTTACCATACAGACCTATTCTCTTATATGCAGGCCCAAATTTACTGATCACAGCCTATTTGAGTGAGCTGAGCTCATGGCGACCGACAGTGGCTTCAAAGCCACCTTAATTTTTGTGGACAATGTACGGTGTATGCGCTTTACGCAACGAGAAACATTTCTTTTATATGTTGGAATAAAAGGGAGCAGGTTATAGTAGGCCTCCTTCCTCACCGAGCTCTGGTAGAGCACTGAAGCGTGGCATGGTGGGGAACAATGGAGCAAGATGGGCTCCAGTACACCAAGTCATTACAAGTTCCGCCCACTTTTCCTATGGTGGTAACGCAAGTGAAATGTATGCACCAAAATCTTGTGTACAGATTTTTTTTGTGAGCACTGTGCATACTAGTATGCTTAACTAGCAGAAGTAAACAGTGAAACCAAGAGCTGTTATTGCACCACCAGCTTCCCTACCAGTAAACAGGGTATGAAAGTGGCTCGAAGATGACTACATCATTCCAGATTTATTACAATTTCATGATACTAACTGGAATTAAGCCACAAAGCACACTTAGTATATTTAACCCAGGATAACCTAGTAAAGTCAAACAGTGTTACTTATTTCCATATTTTGAAATAATTGTAATATTATAAATATTCCTTGTACATAGCATTAGAAGACCAAAATAGTTAAAAAAAAAAAAAAGAGATAAAAACAATTATACTGTATATATAATCCAGTAAAGTCAAACAGTTCAAATTCAGATTTTATTTGTTTTCATGCAGTACAAACAAATGTAATTTACATATAATAAAACATTGTTAGGCACAAAAAGTCACTAGTATGCAATGCATTTCTGGCAAACTGACTTATTTCTGTTTTGAGGAGTATTACTCTCTGAAACAATTGTAATATTGTAAGTATTCCTTGTGCATAGTGTTAGAAGACCAAAATAGTAAAAAAAAAAAAAAAAAAAAAAAAATAATGTAACGCAGAGCATTTTCCTCATGTTTGAAGTGTTAAAACATCTTTAAGTACACTAGTTTCTTATATTAGATGTATTTAGTGTTAAACATTAAAGCAATTAAAAAAACAGAAACACAGTGATATCTTGGCATCAATAAACTGTAAACATAAATATTGCTGGCTCATTTATGCCACTCTTGCCAATGAGTGATCTTTTTTTTGCCAACTTCAATACACCATAAAATTGTATGTTTTTTTTTTATCAGCTTACACTTATTTTAGTCTTATTTGCTTTAGAAAAATGAACTCTTACATTCTATAATTTTTTTTTTTTATTTTTTCAAAATCTTCTCACATGCACAAGAATTTTTTTCCTGTGTATCCCACACCTTTGAAGGTTAACAGACACACAGGTTACTGGAACCCTTGGTTCCTAGGCTTTGCCAGTACAGTTGTACCTCGGGATACAAACAGCTCAAAACTCGAACAATTATGTAAGTGCTTTTGTAAGTGTATTTTTGGGGTCTGAAACGGATTAATCTAATTTACGTTATTCCTTATGGGAACAAATTCGTTCGGTATCGGCACTTGAACAGCCTTCTGGAACGAATTAAGTGCGTATCCCGAGGTGCCACTGTATATCGATTTTGCCAGACCAACATTTTCTGCTTAAATGAAACTGGTTTATTTATTACTGTACTACCACTGCCAAGTGGTAAATTTTAGAGTTTTACCTGAATTGTAAAATTAATCACAAAGGTTAATTGTTAGCAAAATGTGCTAATCAAAAAAATCAAGGGATCAAGTAACTATGTACATTGTAAACATTGTAAGTATGTAAATTATTTTGGCAAAAAAGTATTCTCATAATTTTGTCCAGGCTAAAAAAGGTGTCGTGTGATTTGTTGCCAGTAATTTTTTTTTTTTTTTTAACGCACCGGCCGTTTCCCACCGAGGCAGGGTAACCTAAAAAGAAAAACGAAAGTTTTTCTTTTTAGTTAGTAATTTATACAGGAGAATGAATTACTGTCTCCTTGCTCACGGAATTTTAGTAGCCTCTTATGACATGCACTGCTTATGGAGGAAGGATTCTTTCTTTGCCTGTATAATTCAGGATGATTTAACCTTGCATAACCTAAGAAAGTCAAGTATGTGAATATGCTTACCTTAAATTCTGATTGTTTTTACTTAAGTGGCTTGACATAAATAGAGGCTTGGTGTGCTCATACTGGGCCACAGATAGGGTGGCAACTGTGGATGAAATGAAGGGCTGAGGTTCCTGAGCTGAAGTGGATGGCTGGGGTTCACTGGCTGAAGTTGACACAGAGCTGTTACTTATGAGAGCCCTGAATTATTCTGTCATGTGTCTGCTGTGTATTACCCAGCAGTACTTTATACAGCTGATGGTAGGACATCATAAGCTGCTCCAGACCCCTCTTCAGAGCAGTGCTTCTAGATGTGTCAAGGGGTCCCCTTTAGTGAAAAAGTCTGCATGCTTAGCAGCAGCATGGAACAGCTCACATAGCTGTTGAAGTGTTTAGTGTTTCTGTGCAAGCTTTTCTTCCTCATCTACTCTCTGAGTTCCATCTGTCTGGAAATTCAGCTCTTCCAAACTTTCCACTAGACTTCTTCCTTTCTCGTCATCTAATAGTTCACTGGCGTCTTCTGGCTGCAGGTTTTCAGAGCCCTCACCTGGCAATCTCCTTGCCAGCTGAACAGTTTCCTCAACTTGATTTTCCATTGAAAGAAATCCTGTGAAATTCATGACACTAGGCCATAATTTTTTCCAGCCTGCATTTGTTGTTGATTTGGACACTATCCCATGCAGCTTTGACATGTGGCAAGAAAACATTGAATTTATGCCAGAACTCTGACACTCCAAACTCGGAGTCACTGTCCATTGGTGCAAGCAGTGTCTGCACCACTCTGCATGTGTAGATACATGTACACAAGTTTATTACACCTTGATCCAGTGGTCATATCAGTGATGTTGTATTTGGTAGTAGGAGAATCTTGAAAGTGAGGTTCTTGCTATGCAGATAAAATATGACTTCAGGAGTAAAATGATGCTTGAACTAGTCAAGGTAGAATTCCTCTGTCATCCATGCTGACTAATTTGACTGCTAGATAACAGGCAAAATAATTTTACATTTCCATTTTAAGGCACAGGGATTCTTTGAGCAACAAACAACCATGGGTCTACACTTAGTCACCTGTTTCATTATCACACAGCAGCAAACTGAAACAGTCCTTTGCTGTCTTGAATCTGGGAGGAATTTTTTCTCGTTTGCTGATGTAAGTTCTAGGAGGCATCATCTTCCAGAACATTCCTGTCTCATCAGCATTAAACACTTGCATAGCCATCACTCAGAAATCATTTCAAGCAACTCACCAGAAAAATTCTCTGCTACTAAGTGGTTGGCAGAAGGACTGTCATCACTAAATTTTACATTATGAAACTTGCTGCACACTAAATTTATTAAACCATCTTTGGCTTAAGGTACTTGTCTGCTCACACACTGTATTAGGAAAGATAAGATTTTCTCATGGTTCGCAAGGAAATTAAGTGGCGCACGCATTTTTACTTTTGAATCTAGTCACTCAGTATTTTTTTTTAATCAGCTGTATTGATGACTTTCCCATTTTTTCAACATGTCACAATTTTGGTTATACAGTGATACCCTGGATTTCGTCAATAATTCGTTCCAGAATGCTGTTTGAGTGCCGTTACCGAACGAATTTGTTCCCATAAGGACGAATGTAAATTAGATTAGTCCGTTTCAGACCCTCAAAAATACACTTACAAAAGCACTTACAAAAATACACTTACATTATTGTTCGAGTTGGGAGCTGTACGAAATCCGGGGTACCACTATACATCACACAAGCTTTTATCTTCTTCTCATTGTCTCGAATTGAAGAAATTGTTAATTCCCTCACCCCCATAGACCTTGGCTGAAACAATCACATGTCCACCTTCTTTAGGCAGAACTATTACCTCTATTTTCTACACTAGAGACACAGTTTCACTTTTAAACTTCTTGACATTTTGATCTACAGTAGATTGCCCCTTTCATGCCATGATTATTATCCAGACATGGTACGAGGCAATAAAATGATTGGAAGTGGAGCAATAACACAAGAGAGAAATCATACAGTATGCATCCAGGAGGCAACTGGTGGCATATGTAGGAGGTGAAGGGAGGGTGTAAAGAAACAAAGGTTTACCATGAAACAATATAATCCCAGTGCATATGGTATTGGAACTGGCCCGCCTGTACTGTTGCGATACCTGGTTATGTCATGTCAGATTGCAAAATGGAAACTGGTAGAACTGCCACGAAAGGTGACGTTTTAGGTGAAAGGTGGGAATAGATACAAAAAAATGAATCATGAACAGATGGAAGTGCACTGGGTGGGGGCATGAAAGGTGGTGGTCAGTTTACTGTATCTATTTTCTGTTTTATCTTTAAACTCTTGTAACCCTTTCAACTCCTCTTCAAAGCTTTTGCCAACATTAGCTGAGATATTCTGTGTTAGATGTACAGTAAGCCTTCACTTAACGTCATCAATAGGCTCTTGGAAACTGCAACTTTAAGTGAAGTGATGTATAACGAAAGCAAATTTATCAAAGGCTAATTGATATAAACGTCAGGGGTACACATTGCACCTTTAACACTCATTGCAACAGGGTTAAAACAAGGAATAAATGTTTGCAAAGTGGAGCCTATCCCTGTAGCTCAGGGCGCCAGGACACCATTCCATTGCAGGACGGACACACACACACACACGCACGCACGCACACACATGCACGCACGCATGCACGCACACGCACGCACACCCCGATGGCATGGTGGCTAGCGCTCTTGCTTCACGCACGGAGGGCCCGGGTTCAATTCCCAGCGGGGCCGAAACATTTCAAAGTGTTTCGTACACACACACACACATATATACAACAGGCCTAGTGTCTAATCGACATGTGCCAAGGACAAAATGGTAACTAACTAACACACACACACACACACATATATACATACATACAGCCCCGGTGGCCTGGTGGCTAAAGCTCTCGCTTCACGCACGGAGGGCCCGGGTTCAATTCCCGGCGAGGCAGAAACATTTCAAAGTGTTTCCTTACACACACACATATCCATACAACAGGCCTAGTGTCTAATCGACATGTGCCTAGGACAAAATGGTAACTAACACACACACACACACACACACACACCACACACACACACACACACACATCATCCCAAAACCCACCATCACAACTACCCCACCCCACCAACTCACACTCTAACAATACAACCCCCACCACCCATGCAGCAACCTCCTACCCACCAAGATCCCCCCAGAGCCACAGTATTGGAAACAAGGCTGAAGGTTTGATACACAAATGCGGACGGAATCACAAATAAATATGAAGAGTGGAACGAAAGAATAGGTGAAAGTTCCCCAGACATCATAGCCGTCACAGAAACTAAACTAAATGAGGCAATAACGGATGCAATCTTCCCACAGGGATATCAGATCCTGAGGAAAGATAGAAGGAGCAGGGGAGGAGGAGGAGTCGCACTGCTCGTAAGGAACCATTGGAGATTCAGGGAAATGGAAGGATTGGAAGTGTGTGGAGAGAGGGACTTTATAGTAGGTACCATCCAGTCTGGGGAGCACAAGATAGTCATTGCAGTGATGTATAACCCACCACAGAACTGCAGGAGGCCAGGAGAGGAGTATGACGAGAACAACAGACCAATGGTGGACACCTTGGCGGAGGTGGCAAGAAAAGCGCACATGAGCAGAGCGAAGTTACTGGTCATGGGGGATTTCAACCACAGGGAGATCGACTGGGAGAACCAAGAACCACGTGGGGTCCAGAAACTGGAGACCAAGATGATGGACGGGTCATGGAAAACCTGATGCACCAACATGTCAGGGACACGACCAGAGTGAGAGGAGAGGACGAACCAGCAAGGCTGGACCTTTTATTCACCCTGAGCAGCTCAGATATCGAGGACATAACACACGAGAGCCCCCTGGGAGCCAGCGACCATATGGTGCTGAGCTTTTGAGTACATTGTAGAGCTACAGGTGGGGAGGGAAAACGGTGCTGAAAGAGACAAACCAGACTTTAAAAGAGGGGACTACACGGGCATGAGGAATTTCCTGCAGGAGGTTCTGTGGGAAAGGGAAATGGAAGGACAGTCAGTAAATGAAATGATGGAATACGTAGCGGCAAAGTGCAAGGAGGCAGAGGAACGGTTTATACCCAAATTGGGAAAGGGAAACACAAAAAAAAGGAAAAGTAAGAAGAATAGGTGAAAGTTCCCCCCGCATCATACCCAAAAGAAACTAAACTAAATGGGTAAGGGTGCAATCTTCCCCAGGGATATCAGATCCTGAGGAAAGATAGAAGGAGCAGGGGGGGAGGGAGTCGCAAACTCGTAAGGGGCCATTGGAGATTCAGGGGAAAAGGAAGGGTTGGAAGGTGGGGGAGAGAGGACCTTTTTAGTGGACCATCCCCGTCTG
>WNWK01029804.1:0-24055 GCA_009830355.1 Cherax destructor
ATTAAAATTGGGCCCCTTTTTGGGTTTTTTTGTTCCAAAATGTTTTTCCCCTGGGTATCCGGGGGAATTTCCCCGGGGGCCCCCCTCCCCCGGTCGTGACCGGGCCTCATTTTGGGAATCAGAGCCTGATCCCAGGTTTTTTTGGGGCCGCCGCGGCCCACGTAAAACCACAGCCTGGCTGGTCAGGTCCGACGGGTCCCTGCCCAGTGTTTGTTAAACAGGGGGGGTTTGTTGGTAACCCCCCTGATGTTGCAAAGGGTTTAAAAGTCTTGGGCCCCGACACTTATTGTTTGTCTCCCCAACGTGCTGTGGCCCCCCTGTTTTTAAAGGGGGTTTTTTCCCCCCCCCCCGGGTCTTTTTTCTGGGGGGGACTCTCGTGTCTTTTTTGGGTTTAACCCCTAAAAAATTTTTTTCCTGTATATAATAATGTATCTCCAGCCTGCGTTCGGGGGTACGGGTTTGGGGGAAAACTTAAAGGGCTTTTCCCAAATTGGGGGGGTGGTTTATCGAGTTACCCTTGCCCTAAAGGGGGTTTTCTGCAGATTTTCTGGGTCAGAAATTTAAATCCTTGAAAGGTGCAGTTAGTGGGGAAACAATTTTCCCAGCCTAGATAGAACAAGCGACCTGAAAAGTGTCAACAGGGGGTTTGCACCCCCGATTTTGAATGTTCTCATTACCCCTCCTGTCTTTTTTTTAGTGAATCAATTCAGGGGTTTGGTCCTTGAAGGTGAGATCCCCCTGACTTGATCACTCCCGGGTCTTTGACATTAGTTTTCGCTTATTGTGTGGTTGGAATTTTTTTTTGTATTTTATGAATTTTAAATTTTTCCCCCACGTTTCAAATATCTGGGAAATTGAAATTTCTCATCATTATTCAAGTATCATTAAAAACAATTTATTCTCAAAAGGAAAAATTTAAAATTATCCCCCTCCCCCTTTTTTAGACCCCAAAATCACCATAATTTTGGGAAGTTCAGCATAACGAGCACTGGGGGCCCACTGACAAAATTTCCCTGAAAAAAATTTTGAGCCCATCCCCTTGTGCAGATATCCATGTTATCTACAAAAAATTTTAAATGGGGGAATTTTTTTTGGGGTTTTTCCAAAAATGAGATCCAACTGTGAAAAAAAAAAAAATTGGTTTTTAAAGTAAAAAAAACCCTTCAAAAAAAAAAAACATTCAAAAAAAAGATGGGAAAAAAAAAAGTCTGGGCCGGATGGTGCTATCGCCCCATGTGCAGATCTGTCCTGGAAAGACCTCTTCAAGGGGCTTTTTGTTTTTGTGGTGAAGGGGCTCTTGGTCGGGGTTGGACCTTTTGGTCTTCTTCCTAAACCCAAAATTAACCCCCCAACCCCCCCCCCTTTTTTCCCCTTTTTCCCCACCCCCCCTTTTTTTCCCCTTTTTCCCCCTCTTCCCCCCACCCCCCCCTTTTTTCCCCTTCCCCCTTTTTCCCCCCTAGGGTTTCCCCCCCACAGGCATTCTAGTTCTGGGGGGGGAAGGGGGTATTTTCCCCCCCCCATTCCTTGGGGGCCCTTGGCGGTGGTGTATTTCCCCCTTGTTTTGGGGTGCCTGGTTGTCCCGATCCCCTCCAGCCCCCCGGGGGTGGCCTTGGGTATCTTTCGGGCGAGGGGTTTTCTCTGGGGCCCCCTTTTTCGATTCTGGGGGGGGCCAAAGGGGCGGTTTTTTTTGTGGCGGATATCCGGCCCCCTTTTTTGTCCCCCCGGGGGGCCGGTGGATGGGGGGTTCCCCCCCGGGGATTGGGGGTTTACTGGCATAAAGGGTGGGGTGGGGTTCCATGCAGCATCTGCACTACTTGAGGTGTTAAATCCTCTTTTTGGGAGGATTTCCCCTTTTTCTTTCCCCCCGGGAGTTTTTCCCCTCCGTTTCCCCTTTTTTTTTTTTTTTTTTTTTTTTTTTTTTTTTTCTTAAAAATAAAAAGAAAAAAAACCCCTAACCAGGGTGACCCAATCCAGAACCCAATCCCCGGGGGCCTCTTCCTGATACCCACCTAGTTCTGACCTTACCTCGGCCCCGACAACTCTTGGACAACTCTAATACCCTTGGGGCCTTTTTCTGGGGGCCCCGGGTTTTTCACCTGCTTCAGGTACTGGGGTTCCCCTTTTGAATATCCCGACCTTCCTCTTCTCGGGGGTTTATTCCGGCTTCCCCCTCGATGGTTGGAAATTTTTTAATCACTTCCCCCTCTCCCATCGGGCCACCCCGGTCCACCCAAAAAAACCAAAACCCTTTGATGATTCCCCTTTTCCTTTTTCCCTTTTTTACCAAAACGACTACCGTTCACCCCCCTTGATACTTTGTTTCACACTACTCAATGGACAAAGTTTTTTTCTTCAGACCGACTACTCAATACCTATCTTTCTGATCATAGTATTGGTAAAAAACCTCCTACGCCATGTGGGGAAAGATATATTTTTTCACGCTCTAAAAGGGGGGGACTCGCATCATCCCCGGCCCCGGGAAAGTGGAAGCTCGCGATCTTTCTTTTTTACGACCATAGATCTATTCCTATCATTTTTGACAAGCATCATTCTCTTAATTTTGTAGTGGTACTGCCAAAACCCCCCACCATTGTCAACAATTTGACAAAGGTAAAAACTTTTTTGGGGCAACGGCTCGGGAAATCCTATCCTTAAAAGGGTTTACACTTTTCCCCCCCCCTGAATGGCGGGGTTTTCCTTGCCCTTAAAAACTCTTTAACTTTTTTGGGGATGAACCCCCACCTTCCCGGGCTACATTTTCGGGGAAAACTTTTTGGTTGAAGGTGCCCCCCACACCACAGCGGGGTAGAAACTGCTGGCGTTTTGGTCATCCAGCAAAAAATTTTTTGGGGCCTCCGAATCCCCCGTCTGGGTCCAACCCAAACCCGTCCTTCTTTTTTCCCCCCCTCTTGCCTTAACTGTCATGGGCACATCCATCATACCCCCGTTGTCAGGTTTACCTGGGGGGAAACCGTTGTCTCAAAAGGGGGAAGGTTTCCCATTTTTTTTGGCCGTCTCTATCTCCCCCTTCAAGGAGACTTGTATTTTTTTCTTGCATTGCTAAACGCCTTTTTCCCCAAAAACTTTCTCGATTTCCTCTTTGGGCCCCCTAAATTTTCCCCTGTCTGAACCCCCTTTTTGATGTTCTTGGAAAAAGGGGCCCCTCGGCATTCAATACTGTCCACCTCCCTCACTCCTCCCAGTTCGGCACGGGGTCCCGTCCTTGCCTAAACCTCAGCACCCCCCTTTTTCCCATAAGTCTGGAAAACAATCCCTTTGCTGGGTTCTTCCCCTTTGACTATTTTTAAATGGGGTTTTCCCTCCTTCATCAATTGTTCGTCCCCCCCCCCCTCTCAAGTTTTTTCCCCTGACCCCCCCCCCAGGCCCCCTTTTTTTCCCCCTTTTTCCGCCCCTTGACTTTTCCCCTCTGCTTCTCTCCCCCTTTTTTTGGTACAGTCTGACCCCCCGATAGTTCTCACTCTTTTCCATTTCTAATGTTTCGCATTCTGCATCTTTGTTTGAAAATCTGGAAGCTATTGCAGAATATATTTCAAGTCTGGAATGATGATGGACGCCCCCCCATCTGGGTTCCTCCTCCTCTTTTTTTCCCCGTCCACCCCCCTTTTCCTTAAACCCCTCCCCCTTCTCTGATTACAGGTTTCCTGCCTCCACCGGTATTTTCTAACCCCAGTCCTGATACCCTCTCACTTCAACATATCTTTCTCCCCAAAAAACAGGGGTTTTTTTTGGGGTGGAATACCCGAGGCCTCAGTGGAAACCGGGGAAAAACCCCAGGTGTTGCCCCCCCCTTTTTTTTCCCTGTTGGGTCTGTTTGAAAAAAAATTTTAAAATCCACTTTATCAGGCCCTTTTCGGGGGGATTTTTATATTCACCCGGATCCTTTTTCCGATGGAAATTTAAGAAGTGCTCTTCTTATACCCCGGGGGTTGTTCCATCCCAGCCCCTATGTTCCTTCTTCCTTAAAATTCCCCGGTACCCACTTGAATAAGTGGTATACACTCTTTTTTTATTTTTTTTCCCCTTTTCCCGGGGGGCATTGTCCCCCCAGATGTTGATTTTCTGGTTTCTTCCTTCTGCCCCCCTTCTTTTTGGCTTTTTAACCCCCCCATTTTCTTGGGGGGGGCCCCTGGACCCCCTGTCATTCATTTAAAGGCATTTCTTGCTTCTCCCCCCCCCTTTTTTTAAAAAAATTTTGGGTATCCCCCCCCTTTTTATCCTCATCTCTTTTTTTCCTGTATCGATCTCTCCATCTGCTCTTCCTAAACAGCCCCTTGACTTTTGGTCTGTCCTCCCAGACCCCATGAGGGAACCCATTTTTTCCCTCCTTAAGCCCCTTTCGTTTTTTTCCCCCCGCCTCTTAACCGGGTTTTTGGGGGGGGAAAAAAGGGCCCTTTTTTCACCATTTTTCCCTTTTTATGGGGTTTCCCCTTCCTCGTCCCCCCCATTGATGGGGGTTTTTTATCTCTTTTCATCCTCTTTTTTTTCCCCCGGCGGTTTCCCCTTCTTTTCCCCCCAAAACCCCGGGCAAGCTTTTCAGGGGCCCGTGCCTTGGTGGTCTCCCCCTGCTTTCCGGGGGGGTACTTTTGGGAAACCTTGGGGGGGTTGATATAACAGAACCCGGGGCCCCCTTGATTTTTAAGCAGGGGGGGGGCCCCCTTTCGCTGCATAAGGGGGGGTAAAACACTTGCTGGCGAGATTACGTTTCTACTGTCCTTCGGCTTCCTCGATGGTGCAGTCTGGAAGAAAGGGGAAATTGAGTGGTTTAAAATTTTTCCCCACCCCCGGGGGCCCGTCCTTCAGGTTGCTGGTGCGTATAAAACACCCCCCCTTTCCCTTGCCCTGGGAAAAATTTGGGGGTCATCTTGTCCCCATTTTCAGGGGGGGCCCTCTTCCCCCCCTTTCCCCTTTTTTTAAACTGCCAGCGAGAAACCCTTAGATTTTGCTTCTCTTGAAAAAAAACTTATAATGTGCCTTTCCCTTTAAAAAACCCAGGCAACCACTCTTTTTTCATCGGCAGCTGGGGGCGGCATACATATTCGTATTTAACATTTAAAAAAATCTTTTTGTCCTCTTACGACTCTTTTTAAAACCCTTTGGGGGGGGCGCAAGGGTTCTTCCCCAGCTGTTAAATTTCTATTGTTCTCCCTTTTTTCAAACCAGGTCTATGGGGGGAATACCTCCCCCTTTGTCCCATCGCCCTTTTCCCCCGGGTTTTTAAATTTATGGAATGTCTAGTTAATAGCGTTTTTTTTTGGTATTTAAAAACGCACAATAGTCTTCCCCCAGTCAATATGGCTTCCGTAAGGGGGGTTCTCCTTTACCCTTTTTGCTTGAAAACATAGGGAAAAGCCTTTGCTAATAAACTCAGTTATCCCATCTTTTTCGACCTTGGGGAAAACTTATGACACAACTTGGAGGGATAATATCTTGGCCCAGGGCCATTAGCCTCTGTGGCAACCTCCCATTCTTCCAAGGCCTTCTTAACTGACAGACATTTCTGTTCGGGTTGGTAATGGCTTTCCCGGAATTTGTCCAAGCTGAAGGTGTCCCCTGCGGTTGTGTTCTAGACAACTCTCTTTCTCCCTATAAATAATCGGCATCTGTTCTCCCATCCGATTTGGGTCATCGCTTTTGTGGATGACTTTGCTTGCTTTTTGCAGGTGCTGACTGTCACCCATTCGTTTCCCCCCAGCATGCCATCAACGGGTTTCTGATTGGCCCACTACTCACGGGTTTAAATTTTCTGGTGGCAAAACTCATCAAATTACGTTTATAGACGTTCGTGGTCTCTGATCATCCATTTCCTATCGGCTCACGTATCCCAGAACGTGTACAGTCAGGTTTCTCGGCCTCTTATTTGACCGGGGATTGTTTTGGAAACCTCACATTACCTCTCTGAAGGCGACTTGTCTGGGCTGAACCTCTTTAAACCCTTGCCGTTTTAATGGGGGGCTGATCGTAGAACTCTCCTTATACACATTCAGCCCTAATTTTATCAATTTATTATGGAGACCAGATATATTCGGGCCTCTCCTGCTACTCTTTCCGTTGATCCATCCATCCCAGGGTTACGCATGCCTTGGTGCTTTCTTTCTTCCCGGTTGAGAACCTCTATGTAGAAGCGAACATTCCATCCTTGTCCTATCGTCGTGATGCATATTGCATTCGCTATTATGTTCCTTTCATGACCTCCCCAATCCTTCCATGTATGGGATTGTCACAGATGTTAGTAGAGCTCGTTATTTGTTCGTCGCCCCTATTTACTTCGTCCCTTTTCTCTTCGTCTGCCTTCACTCTTGTCTTCCTTCAGCTCCCTTTATATGTTCATGCTTACCTTTCCTCTACCTACTTGGGAAGTTCCTGCTGTCGTGTCTGTTCTAGTCTTCTACCTTCGTGAAGGCTCAACTACCTCGGCGGCTTCTCGCTCTTTTTTAGACCACTTCGTTCTCATTACCATGCCATCCCAGTATACCGATGGTTCAAAGTCATCTGACGGTTTGGATTGCAGCAGTCTTCCCGGACAACTTGATGCGGGGCATCTGTTACCCTCGGCTAGCATCTTTCGGCTGGTGTATGCCATTCTTGTGGCACTTATCCGTATGCATCTATGCCTGTGTCACCATTTGGTCGTTTTAGACCCCTATGCTTTACAGGCTATCCGTAAAATTGATCACCTACACCCCTAGTTCTTTGTATCCACCTTTGGTTCGCCGTATCTTTAGCAAGCACAAAGATATTGTTTTTGTTGGGTCCCTGGTCATGTTGACGTACAGGGCAATGAACGACAGACACTGCTGCTTGAGTCAGCAGATACATGACCTTCAGATTCATATGAGGTGTTCATTTCACGGACTATTTTGCGGTCATTCTAACCACCTTTTCACCCGTTGGCAACAACGCTGGTCTGACCTGCTAAATAACAAACTTCATTCTATTAAACGATTATAGGTGTCTGGCCTTCTTCTTGTCACCAATGTCGGGGTTGGGAGACTACACTCTCCTGTCTTCGCATCAGCCACACTCGTCTTACTCACGGGTATCTCATGGAGAAGCTCCCTGCCCCTCTCTGTGAACATTGTCAGGTTCCAGTGTCTGTTCGACATATTCTGTTGAACTCCCACTCTATCAACTAGCACGCAGAATTTACCTCCAACGGCGTCTTCGCTCTGCGGCCCTTTCTTTACCTTCCCTTCTTGCAGATGGACCCTCCTTTAATCCTGACTCTCTCGTTGACTTTTTGACAGAAACTGACTTACTACACAAACTCTGAAGATTATACCTCTAGCACCTCCCTCAGTCCCTTCTACTTCGATCTCTTGCTACCCTCTATCTCTGCACTATCCACTGTCCTGCTACACTCCATACCCTACCTAATCATCCATCTCCCTCTTACAACCCATTCTCCTGTATGACCCCTGTGGTTAGCGCTTCTATTTGATTATAATTATATGTCTGGTGACAGTAACTGTAAGAATGAAGAAATGAATGTTAGTGGCCTCGAGGGAGATAGGAGCTGTAGTGCGAAACAGTTGTAGACAAGGACATGAAAAAACCAATGTTGTTACAAACTAGAAATACCATGGGAGATAGTAAACAAGGGATGCCCTAGAAATAATGAAGAAAGGCGCTCCTTATACAGGCGAAGGCAAATAATAACAGACGGCAAAAAGCCAATACTTCAAGATTCAAGATAATTTATTTCTCTGTAAAAATTACAATGTGTGTTTTACATTTAAAGACAATAATTACAAAGATGGCCTGGGCATGCTAGGCATTTCGGGCAGACTTAATACTAGTTCTTAATCTATATTACAAATTACATATGAATACAAATTTCAAAAGATTAAATAGATTTAGAATAGTGAGGTAGTTCATGATAACTAGAGTGTATTACAAATTACAAAAGAGTACAAATTTCAAATGATTAAATAGATTTACAATAGTGAGGTAGTTCAGAATATTTAGATTGTAAAAAATTAGTAATAAGAATGGTTTTCTCCTGGCATGTTACACAGTTTCTATTAAAGCTCCAATATTGGAGTAAATCAGGCAAACTTAAGACTAGTTTCAGATTTATTAGACAATATCTATATTCGGGATTTTATGTTTACTGTCCTTTGGGTCAGTGTTGGTGTAGATGAGGAGGAGGATGTGTGTGTGTGCTTGAATTGGTGGTTTTTATGTGTTTATGTGATGGTGGGGTGTGTTAGTGAGATAAGATGTTTTATGATGATAGTGTTGAAAATGGTGGCTGAGTCTGCAGTTTTGGAGTTTTCAGGTAGGGAGTTCCAGATTTTAGGTCCTTTAATGAACATTGAACGTTTGTATAGATTTAGCCGGACACGTGGAATGTCATAGAGATTTTTGTGTCTGGTATTGTGTCTATGGGTCCTGTCACAACTATCAAGAAAGCGTTTTAGTTCAGTGAGTAAATTTAGGTCTTTGAAGAGTGGGGGGGGGGGGGTGTTGCCTGGGATTGGATTGCATGATAATTCTTACTGCGACTTTTTGTTGAGTTAATATTGGTTTTAGGTGGGTTGTTGCTGTTGATCCCCAAGCACATATGGAGTAGGTGAGGTAGGGATAGATGAGTGAATAGTATAGTGTGAGTAGGGCTGATTGGGGTACATAGTAACGTATCTTAAAGAGGATCCCAACCGTTTTGGATACTTATTTTGCTATGTGGTTGATATGGGTGCTGAAATTCAGGTTGCTCTCCAGGTGTAGGCCCAGGAATTTGCCCTCATTGTGTTTAGCAATACGTAGGGAGACACTAAAGCTAAAGGAATCTTACAGGAGTCAAGAAACGCGGGAAGAACTAAAAGCCATAAGTGAAATCGAAAGAAACCCAAAGTATTTCTTTTCTTATGCCAAATCAGTCAAGAACAACATCCACAGACTTTGCAAAAGCCTTTAACAAGTGTGACCATGGTGTAATAGCACACAAAATACGTAATAAAGGAATAACAGGAAAAGTTAGTAGATGGATCTATAATTTTCTAACAAATAGAACACAAAGAGTAGTAGTCAACAGAGTAAAGTCTGAGGCGGCTACGGTGAAAAGCTCTGTTCCACAAGGCACAGTACTTGCTCCCATCTTCCTCATCCTTATATCTGACATAGACAAACGCCATGTCTTCGTTTGCAGATGACACCCGAATCTGCATGACAGTGTCCACCATTGAAGACGCCACAAGTCTCCAGGTGGACATCAGCCAAATCTTTAAATGGGCCGCAGAAAACAATATGAAATTCGATGATGAGAAATTTCAATTACTCCGATATGGAAAACATGAGGAAATTAAAACTACATTGGAGTATAAAACAAATTCCAACCACACAATAGAGCGAAAAACTAATGTAAAAGACCTGGGAGTGATCATGTCAGAAGATCTCACCTTCAAAGATCATAACATTGTATCAATCCTATCTGCTAGAAAAATGACAGAATGGATAATGAGAACCTTCAAAACTAGGGATGCCAAGCCAATGATGACAGTCTTCAGATCGCTTGTTCAATAAATGACATGCCCATGCACTCCGCTCCAGGCCCAGACTCATGGAACTCCGTGTTCATCAAGAAATGCAAGAAGCCCCTATCACATGCTTTTAATATCCTATGGAGAGGGAGCATGGACACTGGGATCGTCCCGCAGCTACTAAAAACAACAGACATAGCCCCGCTCCACAAAGGAGGCAGTAAAGCAATAGCAAAGAACTACAGACTAATTGCGCTAACGTCCCATATCATAAAAATCTTTGAAAGGGTTCTAAGAAGCAAGATCGCCACCCATCTTGATACCCATCAATTGCACAACACAGGACAGCATGGGTTTAGAGCAGGCCACTCCTGTCTGTCCCAACTACTGGACCACTACGACAAGGTCGTGGATGCTCTAGAAGATAAACAGAATGCAGATGTTATATACACAGATTTTGCAAAAGATTTTGACAAGTGTGACCATGGTGTAATAGCACACAAAATGCGTGATAAAGGAATAACAGGAAAAGTTGGTAGATGGATCTATAATTTCCTAACATGTTGAACACAAAGAGTAGTAGTCAACAGAGTCAAGTCTGAGGCAGCTACTGTGAAAAGCTCTGTTCCACAAGGCACAGTACTTGCTCCCATCCTATTCCTCATCCTCATATCAGACATTGACAGGGATATAAGCCACAGTGCTGTGTCTTCCTTTGCAGATGACACCCGAATCTGTATGACAGTGTCCACCGTTGAAGACACTGCAAGACTCCAAGCAGACAAAAAACAAATCTTTAAATTGGCTGCAGAAAACAATATGAAGTTCAATGATGAGAAATTTCAATTACTCAGATACGGAAAACGTGAAGAAATTAAAATCTCATCGGAGTACAAAACTAATTCCAACCACACAATAGATCGAAAAACTAATGTCAAAGACCTGGGAGTGATCATGTCAGAGGATCTCACCTTCAAGGACCATAACAATGTAGCAATTGCATCTGCTAGAAAAATGACATGATGGATAATGAGAACCTTCAAAACCAGGGATGTCAATCCCATGTTGACACTTTACAGATCGCTTGTTCTATCTAGGCTGGAATATTGCTGCACACTAACTGCACCTTTCAAGGCGGGTGAAATTGCTGACCTTGAAAATGTGCAGAGAACCTTCACCGCACGCATAAGTGCGATAAACCACCTCAACTACTGGGAACGCTTGAAGTTCCTAAACCTGTACTCTCTAGAACGCAGGCGGGAGAGATACATTATTATATACACATGGAAAATTCTCGAGGGCTTAGTACCAAACTTGCACACAAAAATCACTCCCTACGAAAGCAAAAGACTCGGCAGGCGATGTAACATCCCCCCAATGAAGAGCAGTGGTGCCACTAGCACGTTGAGGAACAACACAATAAGTGTCAGGGGCCCAAGACTGTTCAACTGCCTCCCAGCATACATCAGGGGGATTACCAACAAGCCCCTGGCTGTCTTCAAGCAGGCACTGGACAGGCACCTCAAGTCGGTACCTGATCAGCCGGGCTGTGGTTCGTACGTTGAAGGAGACCTGGTCACAGACCAGGCTGCAGGGGCGTTGACCCCTGGAATTCTCTCCAGGTAGACTCTAGGTAGGTAGACATAAACCAAATCTTTAAATGGGCTGAAGAAAACAATATGAAGTTCAATGATGAGAAATTTCAATTACTCAGATACGGAAAACGTGAAGAAATTAAAATCTCATCGGAGTACAAAACTAATTCCAACCACACAATAGAGCGAAAAACTAATGTCAAAGACCTGGGAGTGATCATGTCAGAGGATCTTACCTTCAAGGACCATAACAAAGTAGCAATTGCATCTGCTCGAAAAATGACAGGATGGATAATGGGAACTGTGGAAAATATTGGTATTTTCCGAAAGTTGTAATTGATAAACTTTCCAATATGAACAGATATCCTTAATGTACCGCTGGTACATGGGGGTATGTAATAGAGAACCATCATACCAGCGGGGAGGAAGCGGGAAGAGGCTGGGCAGGGAGAAGGGAGAGAGGGGAGAGTGTGAACAGGGAGCCTACCAACCCGATTTCAGGTGATGATGGCGAGTCAAATTTGGAGATTCCGCCCACCAAATCGGATTTAATTACCTCCTTTCGTAATGTGGAGGAATATCCAGTGACGGGGGGAATATCAAGTGGGACAATCGGTTCAGGAGGTCCAGTAATAGGACAATAATTGTGAAATAAGGTGCCGCCGGCGAGTGACGCGGCCATAAGCCTATTTGAACTGAGTGAAATGACCATACGGCAGGATAAAGTCGTAACCCTGATGTTGGGGGAGTTCATCTTAGAAGAGACTGAAATATATTCTATGAACTTTGGGAAATGGTGAATATAGTGAAGCCGAGTCGTAAATAATCAGGGTTGATGGTATCGGGCGAGGCTACTAGCTTGGGTACGCCATACGCCGACCGCCATATTGGATGTGATTGAAATGAACTAACATATCGCAAGTTATCTACTCGAAATTCAAGTATCGAGACTGTGAATGTGTATAAACTAGTGGGGCATTAAGCCAGGATACACGTAATATGTAAAGTTATACGTATAAACAGTACAAACGGTCGGATTAGTGCGAGGATCTGATTCGCTACCCCGACCAACCACATGTTAACGAACGCTCGGTCTCGTGGGCGTATAAGAGTGCACGGAAATTAACCTTCCTTGATTCGACGAGACAGCTAATACCATCGCGATCGAATCAGATCGCAGGAAGACGTCAACAACGGAACGATTCCCTCATCTAAAGCTAAGTACTCTGCTGTTTACTTTGTTATTGGCCAATGATATTGTTACGCACAGTAGATGTACTTTAGCTAGGTCAACGATCTATGATACACTGCTATGATGCTGTTAGTTAGGTGAGTGTTGGTCATGAGAATTTAGCTGTCTGTTCTCTACCTCTTCTCCTGAGTGATCAGTCGTATAACCAATACAGTCCACTTAAATTTAACGTAATATAACTATAATAAATGATCTTCTCAGATTTATTTATACTGGTCCAGAGTGCAGTGGGCTAACGAGAATATTGAAGGTACCCCCTCGGTGCGGCCAGGAGCGGGTAAAGTTCTCACATACCTTAAAGGGAATGACTGCGGTAAAAATTTATACGAGTCGGTCATCTCCCTGGGAGTTTGTTTATTGCTAGTGGCGGTGTCCCAGATAGACTTATCTCTCACAATTCCCCACAGCGCCCGTTGGTCCGTCCTGAACCGGATGTGATTAGTGAATTAATCATTATTGAATTAATTAATTAATAAATAAGTGACTGATCATAAGAAGTGAGTATAGAGTACACAGTTAATTAATTGTGTGGTGGACAGTAATTAGTCCAATTAATTGCTAGCACAGGCGTGGCTACGATTTGTGCGAGAGTAAAGTGTGAGAATCACCTTTATAAACAATTTATTTAATTTGTGACGTCAGTGGTTATTAATCCTATAACCACGGCTGAACTTAATGGAGTTAGTGTGGCTGGCAAGCCCATGAATAATAAAGGGTCTATTTAATTTGTACCCTCAGTGGTTATTAATCCTATAACCATGGCTGAACTTAATGGAGTTAGTGTGGCTGGCAAGCCCATGAATAATAAAGGGTCTATTTAATTTGTACCCTCAGTGGTTATTAATCCTATAACCATGGCTGAACTTAATGGAGTTAGTGTGGCTGGCAAGCCCATGAATAATAAAGGGTCAATTTAATTTGTACCCTCAGTGGTTATTAATCCTATAACCATGGCTGAACTTAATGGAGTTAGTGTGGCTGGCAAGCCCATGAATAATAAAGGGTCTATTTAATTTGTACCCTCAGTGGTTATTAATCCTATAACCATGGCTGAACTTAATGGAGTTAGTGTGGCTGGCAAGCCCAGGGAGACTAATGTGAAACTGGCACTCTCCGTAGTAAGCAATGACTCGGTGGGACCAGTAAGTGTTTTGATAGGCAGTGACTATTATGCCACCTTCGTGAAGGGTATGACGAAGAGGTGCGGAGTCACTCTTCTCAACACGGGTGCAGGCCATGTAATTTATGGCAGGCTTCCTCGCAGTAATGAATGACTGGAGGAAGCCATAAATGCGGTCACGGTGTGCCTTACTCATGAAACGTCACTCCAGTGTAAATATTCTTCTACAGAGGATGCTGTTAAACCAGTGTATAAATTATGGGAACTGGACAGTATCGGGATTAATGTAAATGAAGAAATTCCAGATGATTCCTTCACTCAGGAACAATACCTGAAGGATGTTAAATTTGAGTCTGGACAATACTGGGTGCGACTCCCATGGAAGCTAAACCATCCGAACTACCCACTAATTACCGGATGGCGATGAATCAGTTAAAGGCCCAGCTCCACGAATTGAGTAAGACACCAGAATTGCTGACTGCTTATAATGGGATCATTAATGAACAGTTAAATAATCAGTTCATAGAGGAGGTACCCCCTGAGCAAGCCAATATTCATGGCCACTACTTACCTCATCACGGAGGAAGAAGGATTCCAAACCACTCCTTTGAGGATCGTGTTTAATTGTAGTGCCAGGGGTAATAAAATGTACCTAGTTTGAATGATTGTTTATGACAGGTCGCGCTGACGGAGAAATTGGGTGATGTGTTATTGAATTTCAGAGTTAATAGTTATGCCTTTACGGCAGACATAAGTAAAGCTTTCCTGAGAGTGGATTGCAAGAGACGGATCGGGATTACACAAGATTTCTGTGGCCAGAGGATCCTAGCAATCCACTTAGTCCGCTGAAAACTTTCAGATTCAGAAGTGTCTTATTTGGGGCTACTTCTAGTCCGTTCTTACTTCAGGCGACGATAAATCGCACCTTAAACATACAGGTGGTCCACTGAGTGAAATAATGAGTAAACAATTCTATGTGGACAATTTCCTGGGGTGACGCCAACTGAAGAGGGCTAATGAAGATATATGAAGGGGCTAATGACATAATGCAAGGTGCAAATATGCCCCTCAGGAGTGGAACAGTAATTGTCCAGGGTTAAAGGACCGAATAAATAAAGATAATCCCGGCGATGAAGTATCTGGGTGTAGCAATGTATTGGGACTGACTTGGGATACTGAAAGAGACTTGATATCGTTAAACCTAATAATTATAGTATGCCCAAGAAATTAACGAGAGGACCCTTGCTGAAGTTTCAAAAAGTTTCGATCCACTAGGGGTTAGTGGCGCTCTTACAATCCAAGGGAAATTATTGGTACAAGAGGCATGGAAGCAGAAGTGTGCTTGGGATGAAACCCTACCTGAGGAATTCGTTAACAGGTGGGAAGAATTAATTGGTGATTATGAGAAAGTTCCAATGTTGGAGTTCCCGCGGTGTGTAGTCCGCTCTGGAGTGGAAAATACACTCACATTTTTGTGATGCTTCTAAATTGCGATGGAGCAGTCGTTTATCTTCAATGTGATAAAGATATTTCTGTGTCCTGTCTAAAACTAAAGTGGCTCCAATTAAATTACGTACCTTACCTCAGTTGGAATTAACCGCCATTTATGGGGGTGTCAAATTAGCTGATTATAGGAGTAAATTGCCGGAGATAAATATTAGCGACACCAAATTTGGTCTGATAATGAGGTATCCTTGCAGTGGATTCGAAAAAACAGCAAGATTGTGTACGTGCAAAATAGTCGTAAAATTTACGAGATACAATTTGAATCGTCTAACAACGAACTCTGCCCGCCGCAGTGTGGAAAATATTGGTATTTTCCGAAAGTTGTAATTGATAAACTTTCCAATATGAACAGATATCCTTAATGTACCGCTGGTACATGGGGTATGTAATAGAGAACCATCATACCAGCGGGAGGAAGGGAAGAGGCTGGGGCAGGGAGGAGGGAGAGAGGGGAGAGTGTGAACAGGGAGCCACCACCCGATTTCAGGTGATGATGGCGAGTCAAATTTGGAGATTCCGCCCACCAAATCGGATTTAATTACCTCCTTTCGTAATGTGGAGGAATATCCAGTAGCGGGGAATATAAGTGGGACAATCGGTTCAGGAGGTCCAGTAATGGACAATAATTGTGAAATAAGGTGCCGGCGAGTGACGCGCCATAGGCCTATTTGAACTGAGTGAAATAACCATACGGCAGGATAAAGTCGTATCCCTGATGTTGGGGAGTTCATCTTAGAAGAGACTGAATATATTCATGAACTTGGGAAATGGTGAATATAGTGAACCGAGTGTAAATAATCAGGGGTTGATGGTATCGGGCAGGTCTACTGCTTGGGTACGCCTACCCCGACCCATTTGGATGTGATTGAAATGAACTAACATATCGAAGTTATCTACTCGAAATTCAAGATCGAGACTGTGAAGTGTATAAACTAGTGGGCATTAAGCCAGGATACACGTAATATGTAAAGTTATACGTATAAACAGTACAAACGGTCGGATTAGTGCGAGGATCTGATTCGCTACCCGACCAACCACATGTTAACGAAGCTCGGTCTCGTGGGCGTATAAGAGTGCACGGAAATTAACCTTCCTTGACTTCGACGAGACAGCTAATACCATCGCGATCGAATCAGATCGCAGGAGGACGTCAACAACGGAACGACTCCCTCATCTAAAGCTAAGTACTCTGCTGTTTACTTTTTATTAGCCAATGATATTTTACGCACAGTAGATGTCTTTAGCTAGGTCAACGATCTACGATACACTGCTATGATGCTGTTAGTTAGGTGAGTGTTGGTCATGAGAATTTAGCTGTCTGTTCTCTACCTCTTCTCCAGTGATCAGTCTGTATAACCAATACAGTCCACTTAAATTTAACGTAAATAACTATAATAAATGATCTTCTCAGATTTATTTATACTGGTCCAGAGTGCAGTGGGCTAACGAGAATATTGAAGGACCCCGGTGCGGCCAGGAGTGGGTAAAGTTCTCACATACCTTAAAGGGAATGATCTGGGTAAAAATTTATACGAGTCGGTCATCTCCCTGGGAGTTTGTTTATTGCTAGTGGCGGTGTCCCAGATAGACTTATCTCTCACAATTCCCCACAGCGCCCGTTGGTCCGTCACTGAACTCGGATGTGATTAGTGAATTAATCATTATTGAATTAATTAATTAATAAATAAGTGACTGATCATAAGAAGTGAGTATAAGTTAAATTAATAAATGTGTAGTAGGACAGTAATTTCCAATTAATTGCTAGCACAGTGGCTAGTTATTTACGGCATGAATTAAAAGTATGTGAGAATCAACTTTATAAACAATTTATTATATTTGATCGTCAGTGGTTATTAATCCTATAACCACGGCTGAACTTAATTGGAGTTAGTGGCTGGCAAGCCCATGAAAAATAAAGGGTTCTATTAATTTGTTAAGCATAATGGTGCAAATATATGCCCAACCAATCACTAATTCAGCCTTTAAATATGCTAGCCGAGGCTAGATGCCCCAAAAACGCTGTCCGGGCACTGCTGCGAATCCGACGCCGTCAGATGACTTTGAACCATCGGTGTATACTGGGGGCATGGGAATGAGAATGGAAATGGTCTTTTGAAAAAAAAAGCGGGGAAGCCCCTTAGGTAGTTGGGCTTTCGCGAAGGTAAAGGAAAAAGAACAGACAGGACGCGGAACTTCCCAAGGGGGTAGAGGAAAGGGTGAAGCCACATGAACATATAAAGGCAGAAGCTGAAAGAGAAGACAAGAGTGGAACGGGGCAAGAGAAAAGGGACGAAGTAAAAAAGGGGCCACGAAAAATAACGGGGCCCCTAAATCTGTGACAATCCTATCTGGAAGGATTGCGGAGGTCATGAGGCGAACATAATAGGGGAATGCAATGTGCATCAAGAGATCGGACAAGGATGGAATGTTGCTTCACCCTAGGGCTCCAACCGGGGGGAAAAACGAAAAGCACCAAGGCAAAGCGTAATCCCTGGTGATGGATGGGAAAGGAGAGGGGTTTTTTTGTGCCAGGAAGGAAAAAGCTGGCGGGAAAAGAAGAATGTCAACCCCCAATCATTTAAGGAGTGGAATCCAGTCAGTGGCCTCCCTCCATTACAACAAAATATTTGAGCCAGGAAAAAAAAACCCCATACCCCAAACCACCAATCCAACTACATTCATCTTTGCAATATCAGGGTTAAAGCCAGCAACAAACAACAAGATACCTACATTCGTGGACTGCTTACAGAGTCAAATGCTATGTTTGCGGCTTTCACAGAGACCCACATAAGAGATCACTTGGACAATGAAATATGGATCCCGGGCTACAACCTATACAGGTGTGACAGAGTGAACAGGCAAAAGGGGGGTTGGCCTGTATATCACAGAGTCACTTATATGTTCAGAACTACTAAATGCCTCAAATGATGTAGTTGAAGTATTAGCTATAAAGATCGAGAATCAAAACCTGGTCATCGTGGTTGTCTACAAGCCCCGGATGCAACGTCCCAACAATTCCAGGAACAGCTTCTGAAAATTGACCACTGTCTGGAAAATCTTCCAGCTCCTGCCCCCAACATCTTGCTACTGGGGATTTCAACCTCAGGCACCTAAATGGAGGAACATTGCAAACAATGTGGTAGCAGAGATACACCAGGAGGCAGCTCTGATGAAAATTCACACATGCATGAACTTTTAAATCTCTGCACCAAGTTCACCTTAAACCAGCAAATAGTAGAGCCCACAAGATTAGAGAATACGCTGGACCTCATCTGAACCAGCAATGATGATCTGATACGAAATGTCATCATATCAAAAACAATATAATCAGATCACAACATAATAGAGGTCCAGACATGCATGCGGGAGCCCCAGATCAACAAAATGTGATCAGCCGGAGGAGCTTTCTCCAAATTCAACTTCAATAACAAAAACATAAGGTGGGACCAAGTAAACCAAGTCCTAAATGATATAAACTGGGAAGATTGCCTAAGCATCACGGATCCCAACCTATGTCTAGAACAAATTAACTCTGTGGTACTTGAGGTTTGCTCAAGGCAAATTCCTTAAGGAAAAGGAGGAGAAGATGCAAACTAGAAGAGAGAGGCGTTCCCTATACAGGCGAAGACAAAGAATAACGGAGCGGCTACAGGAGGCCAATATCTCTGAAATACGTAGGGAGACACTAGTCAGAGAAATAGCAAACATCGAATTAAAACTAAAGGAATCTTACAGGAATCAAGAGACACGGGAAGAACTAAAAGCCATAAATGAAATTGAAAGAAACCCTAAGTATTTCTTTTCCTATGCAAAATCAAAGTCGAGAACAACAACCAGTATTGGGCCCCTACTTAAACGGGATGGGTCCTACACAGATGACAGCAAGGAAATGAGTGAGTTACTTAAATCCCAGTATGACTCAGTTTTTAGCGAGCCACTAACCAGACTGAAAATCGAAAACCTAAATGATTTTTTTATGAGAGTGCCACAGAACTTGACAGACGCATACCTTTCTGACATCACCACGACGCGAAATGACTTCGAAAAGGCAATAAATGACATGCCCATGCACTCCGCTCCAGGCCCAGACTCATGGAACTCCGTGTTCATCAAGAACTGCAATAAGCCCCTATTACATGCTTTTAACATCCTATGGAGAGGGAGCATGGACACTGGGATCGTCCCGCAGCTACTAAAAACAACAGACATAGCCCTGCTCCACATAGGGGGCAGTAAAGCAATAGCAAAGAACTACAGACCAATTGTGCTAACGTCCCATATCATAAAAATCTTTGAAAGGGTTCTAAGAAGCAAGATCGCCACCCATCTTGATACCCATCAATTGCACAACCCAGGACAGCATGGGTTTAGAGCAGGCCGCTCCTGTCTGTCCCAACTACTGGACCACTACGACAAGGTCCTGGATGCTCTAGAAGATAAACAGAATGCAGATGTTATATACACAGATTTTGTAAAAGCCTTTGACAAGTGTGACCATGGTGTGATAGCACACAAAATGCGTGATAAAGGAATAATAGGAAAAGTTGGTAGATGGATCTATAATTTCCTAACATGTAGAACACAAAGAGTAGTAGTCAACAGAGTAAAGTCTGAGGCAGCTACTGTGAAAAGCTCTGTTCAACAAGGCACAGTACTTGCTCCCATCCTATTTCTCATCCTCATATCAGACATTGACAGGGATATAAGCCACAGTGCTGTGTCTTCCTTTGCAGATGACACCCGAATCTGTATGACAGTGTCCACCGTTGAAGACACTGCAAGACTCCAAGCAGACATAAACCAAATCTTTAAATGGGCTGCAGAAAACAATATGAAGTTCAATGATGAGAAATTTCAATTACTCAGATACGGAAAACGTGAAGAAATTAAAATCTCATCGGAGTACAAAACTAATTCCAACCACACAATAGAGCGAAAAACTAATGCCAAAGACCTGGGAGTGATCATGTCAGTGGATCTCACCTTCAAGGACCATAACAAAGTAGCAATTGCATCTGCTCGAAAAATGACAGGATGGATAATGAGAACCTTCAAAACCAGGGATGCCCAGCCCATGTTGACACTTTACAGATAGCTTGTTCTATCTAGGCTGGAATATTGCTGCACACTAACTGCACCTTTCAAGGCGAGTGAAATTGCTGACCTTGAAAATGTGCAGAGAACCTTCACCGCACGCATAAGTGCGATAAACCACCTCAACTATTGGGAACGCTTGAAGTTCCTAAACCTGTACTCTCTAGAATGCAGGCGGGAGAGATACATTATTATATACACATGGAAAATTCTTGAGGGCTTAGTACCAAACTTGCACACAAAAATCACTCCCTACGAAAGCAAAAGACTCGGCAGGCGATGTAACATCCCCCCAATGAAGAGCAGGGGTGCCACTAGCACGTTGAGGGACAACACAATAAGTGTCAGGGGCCCAAGATTGTTCAACTGCCTCCCAGCATACATCAGGGGGATTACCAACAAACCCCTGGCTGTCTTCAAGCAGGCACTGGGCAGGCACCTAAAGTCGGTACCTGACCAGCTAGGCTGTGGTTCGTACGTTGGACTGCGCGCGGCCAGCAGTAACAGCCTGGTTGATCAGGCTCTGGTCCAACATGAGGCCTGGTCACAGACCGGGCCGCGGGGGCGTTGACCCCTGGAATTCTCTCCAGGTAGACTCCAGGTAGATAATGGAACAAATATTAAGATTCAGTATTGCACTAGTTGTGATTATAGAATTTATTAAAGGCAATATAAAGAAAATGAAAGTTAACTATTAAAGGAGAAATAAGTGCTAAAGTGTACAAAAGTGTACAAAAGTAAAATTTATTGATATTAAAAATAGCTTATGCGGAGGACTCCATACGTGATGGAGACTCATACACGGTGATGGAGGACTCCATACACGGGTGATGGAGAACTTCATACACGGGTGATGGAGGACTCCATACACGGGTGATGGAGGACTCCATACACGGGTGATGGAGGACTCCATACACGGTGATGGAGGACTCCATACACGGGTGATGGAGGACTCCATACACGGGTGATGGAGGACTCCATACACGGGTGATGGAGGACTCCATACACGGGTGATGGAGGACTCCATACACGGGTGATGGAGGACTCCATACACGGGTGATGGAGGACTCCATACACGGGTGATGGAGGACTCCATACACGGGTGATGGAGGACTCCATACAGGGTGATGGAGGACTCCATACACGGGTGATGGAGGACTCCATACACGGGTGATGGAGGACTCCATACACAGGTGATGGATGACTCCATACACGGGGGATGGAGGACTCCATACACGGGTGATGGAGGACTCCATACACGGGTGATGGAGGACTCCATACACGGGGGATAGAGGACTCCATACACGGGTGATGGAGGACTCCATACACGGGTGATGGAGGACTCCATACACGGGTGATGGAGGACTCCATACACGGGTGATGGAGGACTCCATACACGGGTGATGGAGGACTCCATACATGGGTGATGGAGGACTCCATACACGGGGGATGGAGGACTCCATACACGGGTGATGGAGGACTCCATACACGGGTGATGGAGGACTCCATACCGGGTGATGGAGGACTCCATACACGGGTGATGGAGGACTCCATACACGGGTGATGGAGGACTCCATACACGGGTGATGGAGGACTCCATACACGGGTGATGGAGGACTCCATACACTAGAGGCCAGGAACCACAGCTTCAAAGACACAGAAATCAGTAAGTCATTTACTTGAAGAAGTTTCGCCCACCTTAGATGTATGTCAGGTGCAAGACATGTACCTGAATTACATGTCAAGTACAAGACATGTATTTAGCAAAGTCCCAAACTGGGCTATCTGCACCAACTTACCAATCATTAATAAGGGTGGTACTTGACGTAGGTGTCTGTCAAGCTGACAGTCCGCCTCCCAGTGATGTCCCTGGCTGACTCAACGTAGATAAATGCTCCCCATTTATGGGTGACCTATCTTTATCAAGCTACTTCTTACAACTAACCCTGTAACACTCAAGAACTTCCTACTATTCCTACAGGCACCTGACCAGCCGGGCTGTGGTTCGTACGTTGGACTGCGTGCGGCCAGCAGTAACAGCCTGGTTGATCAGGCTCTGGTCCAACAGGCCTGGTCACGGACCGGGCCGCGGGGGCGTTGACCCCTGGAATTCTCTCCAGGTAGACTCCAGGTATAGAACACCACCTCAGAAACTGCTTGACCAGCTCCGGGCTGCCACCAACAACATCGAAAGCCCAGCAACTACCATCTGTTGCAGCAGCCTTGCCTCCGACCTCAAAAAAAAAAAAAAAAAAAAAAAATACAACTCGTATGCATTCTTCCAACTCAGTGGCATGCTGGGATACAGTAGCATGCTGGGATACAGTAGCATGCTGGGATACAGTAGCATGCTGGGATACAGTAGCATGCTGGGATACAGTAGCATGCTGGGATACAGCTGTATATCTGTGTGCAACTGATGGGCAGTTGGTATACCCACCTCATAAAAGTAACTCATGAATAACTCTACATACACACACACTTATTATATTGCGCCAAAGTAGTTAGGCCACTTACCTTTATAAACCTCTCCTCCCCCCCCCTCCCAACCTTTTCCCATGTTTCCATCCTTACCCATCATTCTTCCTCCCCCATCTTACCGACGCTCAGGTCAACCAGCACTACCACGGTGTGCGCTGCTACGTCAAAGATTTGTTAAGTTATTCCATGAATTAAGGAAAGATCCTGGACTTCACCTTACGAAACAGACAAAGCAAATGTGATAGTAATTATGGACAAGGTAGATTATAGTGGAAAAATGAACACGTTATTAGACGACGGAGGAACTTACGTGTCTCTTAACCTACATGTAAAGACGTCTGGAACTGTACCTAAGATTAGCGTTATGTTTTACATTATTATTATTATTATTATTATTATTATTATTATTATTATTATTATTATTATTTTTATTATTAATTATTATTGTTATGATTATTATTATTATTATTATTAATATTATTATTATTATTATTATTATTATTATTATTATTATTATTATTATTATTATTATTATTATTATTATTATTATTATAAACAAAAAGCCCTAGAGAGTGAATAAAGGGCCCCAAGGGCTATCAGTACAATAATCAGTCCTAAGGGACTGACTACCTCAAACTTTTTTTTTTTTTATATTTTATTAACTACCTCCCAAACTGCCTGTCTTATCTCCTTACCAACCTGACATGAGGTTGGATCATGTGATACCCCGTAAGCCCCCATGGTCTTTAAACCCGTTAACAGTAAATTTTTAAAGATGATTTCCTGCCATTAGGTGTTTGTTCTCTTCACATCCAAAAAAAAAGATCCCCACCTATTTACAATTCTTAAAAATTTTTTTTTTTTTTTTCGGCCCTTTTGACCGACAAGAAAAAATTTTTAAACATTCACTCCATCACTGTCTTGCCAGAGGTGTGCTTACACTACAGCTACAAAACTGCAACATTAACACCCCCCCTTCAGGTGCCGGCCTTTTCTTCCCATCTCCAGGGCTCAAGTCCGGGCCCCCCGGTTTCCCGAAACCCTTCTAAATGTTATTGCCCCTCCAACAGCCCTCCTAAAAACCATTTTTCTCCCTTGTTCCCATCTAACACGCTCACGCATGCGCTGGGGGTCCCAAACCCTCCACACCCAAAAATCCTTTCCCCCCCTCCAACCTTTTCTAGGCCGAAACCCCACTCCGCCTTCCCCCCACTACAGATTTATACACCCCAAGTCATTCGACTTTGTTGCATCCTCTCTATATGTCAAAAAACCCCCCCCAATAACCCCTCCTCAGCTCCCCCGGATAATAGTTTTTTTAATCCCCACCTCCTCCCCAATCTCCAAACTACGGATTCTCTGCATTATATTCACACCCCCCATTTAGAAAAACATCTCCCCGCTTATTTTCCCCCTTTTTGCAACATTCCAAACCCCTGTCTCACCCCATACAAAAAGGGGTTGGTAAACTATACTCTAAAAATTCCCCTTTCTTTTAGATAACTTT
>WNWK01029805.1:0-24054 GCA_009830355.1 Cherax destructor
CTTGATGGGGTTGGGCTATGTTATTGGAGGTGTATAGATTTATATTCATATTTTAACATGTGTATACAGGTTAAGTATACAATGGAGGTTGCATTTATGCATGGGGTGGTGGAGGTATGTTAATTATTGGGGATGGGATTGTGCAGGTTGTTAACATGTGCCTACTGTTTTTCATGTTTCTTTATGGTTAGGATGATATGTTATTAACATACATGTGTGATGTCTTTTTGTTATTTGATATTGTAAGTAATTTATTATAATGGGTTAGTGTGTTTTGGTGTAGGATGAGTCACGAAAATGTTTTTATTCGTGGTACGATATTTTTTGTACGGCACGTGTGTGTCATAGTTTTGTACTGGAGGGGTTTCAATATAATATTAAATAAAAGTTTACATCAGAAGGGGGTAGGGTAATGTGTAACAAAGATTCTCCTTATGTTCCATTTATTGATGTGTGGTACGTCGTGGTTATGTACTTTTTAGTGAGTTTAAATTTCAATACTATGTTTGGGTTGTTGTGAAAGTGTAGAAGGGGGGAATCATATATATTAGTGTGCTCATATACATGTTCATTTTGAGTTTAAGGGTGTGGAGCACGAATAGTTTTACAGCTTGTTATTGATATTGTTTTTGGTATGCTTACTATAGATGTATTGTATATACTGTTTTAAATAAAATATAAAAAAAAAAAGATTGTGACCAGATCTAGTTCATTACCTTTGCATCAACAATATGAACAACACACTTCTCATACCAACAATAACCAAACCAACCAGGCTTACCGAGACGAGTGCAACCATAATTGACCATATATGGACGAACATCCTAGCCCCCCCTTAAATCGGGGATAATAACAGACAGCACTAGAGACCATTACCCCACCTTCCTCTTAACAAACATTAGTAAACCACCCCTAGAACACACCAAAGTTTCATTTAGACTTCATGATCAGGCATCAATAAACAACTTCACAGCAGAGTTAGAGACGGTTGACTGGGCTATAGAATTTTCAAACACCAAGGGTATCGATGATTGGACTGACAACTTTCTTAATAAATTACATAGACTATACAACAAACATTGTCCTATAAAAATGAAACAGATTACGAATAAACGGCTAGGATGCCCATGGGTTAACTAACAGCTTACTAAAATCCATTAACAAAAAACATCAATATGAAAAGCAATATAGACGGGGATTCATTCATAAAGAGTTTATTAAACAATATTTATCAGTTCTCACCAAACTAATAAAAAAAGCCAAACAGTTGTACTACTCCAACAGATTCACTGAAACAAGAGGAGATATAAAAAAGACCTGGAAAACACTCTCACAGATTATGGGCACCCACAAACTGAAAAAAACTAAGGATATTGTCCTAACTAAACCAAACGAAACACCACTACAGCCTATTGATACAGTAAACAAGATAAATGACTTCTTCTCAACCATAGGTTCAAATCTTGCCAGTAAAATCCCAGATACCAATGCCCGAGCAAGTGATTACCTAGATGGGAATTTCCCATCCTCCTTATATCTTGCACCTACTGAACCCACTGAAGTCACCACGATAATCAAGTCACTTAAAAATAAATCAGGGCATCTGTCTCAAGTCCCACCATTAATATACAAACGAGCCGCTCATTTCCTTTCACATTATATTTCATAACTTTTTAACAAATCATTAGAAACTAACACTTTCCCGACACTCCTCAAAACAGCAAGGGTTACACCAATACACAAAGGTGGTGACCCAACAGACGTAAACAACTATAGGCCTATATCAAATCTACCGTTGCTATCCAAAATCTTCGAGAAACTTGTGCACAAGAGATTATACTCAAAGCATACTCAACCCCTGCCAATTTGGCTTCAGGAAAAATAAAAGTACTAACGATACAATAGTAAAAATGATAGACCTGCTTTACACAGCACTCGAAAATAAGGAATATCCATTAGGACTTTTTATTGACCTAAGGAAAGGTTTCGACACAATAAACCACGGCATCCTACTCCACAAACTTGACCACTATGGAATAAGAGGTCATGCACTAGCATACTTCAAATCCTACCTCACTAATAGGTATCAGTATGTCACTATTAAAGACACATCCTCCACGACACGACCACTTGACACAGGAGTACCGCAGGGAAGTGTCCTTGGTCCCCTGCTCTTCCTCTTATACATCAATGATCTTCCCACTGTATCACAACACCTGAAACCAATACTCTTTGCTGACGACACAACTTATGTCATCTCCCACACAAACCTTGCCACGCTTAATACCATTGTTAACGACGAATTAATAAAAATATCAACATGGATGACAGCCAATAAACTTACACTCAACACTGATAAGACCTTCTATATTATGTTTGGCAACAGAGCAGATGATCCACAATTAAACATTAATATCAACACTACACCTATTGCTAAACATAACGAGGGCAAGTTCCTGGGCCTTCACCTTCAGCACCCATATCCAACACATAACAAAGAAAGTGTCCAAAACTGTGGGAGTCCTCTCTAAGATACGGTATTATGTACCACAATCAGCCCTACTCACACTATACTACTCACTCATCTATCCCTACTTCACATATGCCATTTGTGCATGGGGATCAACAGCAATTACCCACCTAAAGCCAATAATAACCCAACAAAAAGCCGCAGTAAGAATTATCACGCAATCCAACGCTAGGCAGCACACCCCCCCACTCTTCAAAGACCTAAACCTACTCACTGTTCAGAACATCCATACTTACTACTCTGCTACCTATATTTATAGAACCTTAAATTCCAACTTTAACCCTGAGCTAAAACACTTTCTTGACAGTTGTGACAGGACCCATAGACATAATACCAGACATAAACATCTCTTTGACATTCCCCGTGTCCGACTAAATCTATACAAAAATTCAATGCGCATAAAAGGGCCTAAAATCTGGAACTCCCTGCCTGAAAACTCTAGAACTGCAGACACAACCTCCATTTTCAAAAGCACTGTTAAAAAACATCTTATCTCACGCACCCAACCGGTAGCTAACCACATAAAAACTACTTTATCTTGCACATATCCACAGCAAAATACACTTATTGATATCTGTGATTCCCCTTAATTTGCACAGTACTAACCAAAATTCTAATACACCTATTGATTCATAATTGTTAAGCTAGTCATAAGTTTGCCTAAGACACTCCAATATAGAAACTGTATTATGCCAATACATCACCTATATCATTAATATATAAACTAAATGCTAAATTCTTAAACTACTTTGAAAAATGCTCATTGTTACTTTCCTATACGATAATCTCAATTTTTAATAATATGTTATTATTATGTTACCCCCTACTCATATTATAAGTTAATGTCAAAAATGCTCAATGTTATTTTCCTTAAGATAATCTCAATTCCATATTATCATTCAAGAATCTTAACACCTGTAACAATCTAAGATCTAATATCATTATATAATAATTTAAACAGTAAAATTTCATCATATTGTAATTTTGAAAATAATTTTTAACTAGAATAAACTCAATAAATTTCTCTAATATTAAGTACATAGTTTTTAAGGACTAGAATAAGCTGCCCCTAATGCCATGGCATGTCAGTGGCTCTCCTTGCACTCAATTTACATTGTAACTTCCGATACCCATGTAACCTGCAATGAAATAAAATTTGTTTGTTTGTTTTTTTGTTTGTTTGTTTGTTTTAAACTAATTGTTAAATTCTTAAATGTTTAAATTTCAGTACCTCAATTTTGTAAACCTAGTTAATCACTACAATACCTAACCTTACTATCAGTATAATCATTGTGTCCCTATTGAGTAAGACCTATCATAAGACTGCCTGAAAAGCCTAGGCATACCTAGGCATATTATTGGCCATCTTGTAATATCTACTTCATAAAATGTATAATTATAAGTACACCCCACCTTGTATATTACTCGAAATAAAGAATTTGAATTTGAATTTGAATATGTACTATCCTTTATTTTCTTCTGTTGCAGACATGTACCATGGATTCTGTGTTCAATAAAGCCTAGGAATAAGGCCTGTGTTTCTATCACAACAGAGGTGAAGAACCCGGCAATGGGGATTTTTTGCCGGACTTATGAGAAGAAGAGGGGCGGTGAGAATTAGGTGTTGGACGAGGGCGTGAAGACACAGAACTGTGCGAGTGAGTAGAGGAAGGGATGAGGACAGTATGGGATGCCGAGGTAGGGACCTCAGAGCCAAGAATAGCAAAAGAATTCGAGACAGGGGTGGCTAAGGATGGGGCGACCACAGAGGAAGCCGCGTAAGTTGTGACCCCAGAAGTGGGGGGACGTTTAGCAATGCGAGAATAGGAAATACGGGGAAGTCTCCCTTGAAGGCGTAGATGAGAGACGGCCATAGCATATGAGAAGCCTTCCGCCTCTTTGAGACAATGGATCTCCCGCTCATTTAGGTAAACCTGACAATGGCGAGAGTACGATGGATGCGCCTCATGACAGTTAAGGCAAGAGGGAGGTAGATTACAAGAAGGACTGGCATGGTCGTCGGCACCACAGACTTGGCATTTGGCCATGGACCTGCAATATTTCGCTGGATGACCAAAACGCCAGCAGTTTCTACACTGTTGCGGTGTAGGGGTCATCTTTCGAACTTGTAAACGGTGACCTGCAATGTAGACCGAGGGTGGAAGTTCTCGGCAGTCAAATGTTAACTGAGCTATATTGCAAGGATAACGTCTTCGCTTACGGGCAGGGAGGACAAAAGTGTCAACTTTAAGGATAGGGAGGTCTTGGAGCTCAAGCTGCTCCAGAATGTCATCACCACATGTTTCGAAATTCTGTTGGACAATGGTGTGGGGTAAAATGACAGTGCCACTACAAGAATTGAGAGAATGATGTTTGTCAATAGTGATAGGAATAGTATCTATGGTCGTAAGGAGAGAAAGATCGGGAGCTTGGCCAGCATTCTGGACCGTGATGATGTGAGTGCTGCTCTAGATTAGATTTTGCCACCGAAGTGGCTAGTTTATTGTGCACCCCATATCCATCCTGTGGACGGTAGCGCAAGAGCATATGGATACACAAAAGGCCTAGAAGCTAGGCCCCAAAAGGGTTAACAATTGTACATTTGGATTTATATATACAGTTCACTTATCTGTTACAAGCATATTTAGGAAATTTGCTTAGTATAACTGGTATCTTATTTTCATTAATAAGATATCTTGACATGTCACATAGGTTATTATGCTGTCTATCTCTATAATACTCAATAAGTGGACAATTAAGCACATAGTGTTCAAGACAGTGACTGTGGGGAATTAAGAGATTACCTATCTGGGCTTCACCGCCACTTACAACAAAATAATCTCCCGGGGAGTGGACCGACTAGTATAATTTTACCGCGGTTACCCCCGTTGAGGCGTGTGAGAAAACTTGACCCACTCCTGGTCACATCCAAGGGGTCCCTTCGATATTCTCACTCCCGGGAGATTATTTTGTTGTAAGTGGCAGTGAACTAGATAGGTCTCTTAATTCCCACAGTCCTGTCTTGAACACTATGTGCTATCCACTTATTGAGTATTATAGAGATAGACAGCATAATAACCTATGTGACATGTCAAGATATCTTATTAATGAAATAAGATACCAGTTATACTAAGCAAATTTCCTAAATATCTTGCTGATAAGTGAACTGTAGATATAAATCCAAATGTACAATGTTAACCCTTTGGGCCTAGCTTCTAGGCCTTTGTGTATCCATATGCTCTTGCGCTACCGTCCACAGGATGGATATGGGTGCTAAACTAGCCCTTCGTGGCAAAATCAACTAGGCAGCACATCATCACGGTCCAGAATGCTGCCAAGCTCCCGATTTCTCCTTACGACCATAGACTATTCCTATCACTATTGACAAACATCATTCTCTCAATTCTTGACCAGTTTATTAAGAATGAGTAACACCAATAGTCAGTTAGCAGTTTGAGAACAATAATACGAAAAGAACTTCAACTGAATTTTATTGACTTAAGACTCAGGGAGTTTGATACCAGTCAGTCCATCTATCATCATTCTATCATGCAGGAGGAGCCACATGTCTATGGTGCATCCAACAAAATAAGCAGACTCTTGGATGTCACTACCGCCCGCCTCCGGCTGGGTTACAAGTATCTTTGGCAGGTTAAATCACCACCACCAGATGTAGACCAAACAAGATGTAAACTTTGCCAGTTGGATTATTGTCACACCCTGCGTCATTATGTACTGGAGTGCGATAAAATTAATGAATTCAGAGACTACTCATTCAGAAATGTTCAAGATATGTCAAAGTATTTTATCCACAGTGGTATATTACAGACCATTCTGGAAAAATACCTGACTTGCTCCCTGTAAATAAAGCATTGACACGTGTGTGTGTGTGTGTGTGTATGTACATGTGTGTATGTGTATGTGTGTATGTATATACATGTATGTGTGTGTATGTGTGTGTGTATATATGTATGTGTATATGTATATGTGTGTGTGTGTGACCCAACAATTAAAATTTGCACCAATAACTCATTACAGTTGTGGCTGGGTGTAGACTAATAGATTGCTCATTGCTTTATAATTTGTTCATGAGTGCAACCAAGTACAGACGTAAGTAAATTTACTTACATGATTCATTACCTTGTAACTAGTGAATTAATTACCATTGTACCTTGTTCAGCTATCGAAACTTTGGGGCCCAGTCTCTGGACCCTATATATACCTCTGTAATCTGCAAATACCTTTGTAACTTGTCATGATTGTGACCATCTGAGTTCATTACCTTTGTAACTTGCTCAGCTATCAAACTTTGAGGTCCAGTCCCTGGACCCATTATGTACCTCTGTAATCTTTTGACTACCGCCCACAGGATGGGTATGGGGTGCATAATAAAGATATCAAACTAAACCAATAGTTACGGTATTGTTAAATTTTGTGGACTGTATGGGTTAATATCTGACTGATTGGGGAGAAGGAGGAAAGAGTACAACGTGTTAATATCACTCACCCTTTATCCGTGCCATTGCTGTTCACTTGAAGATCCCGTCATTATCATTCCCACCGTAGACCCACATTATCCCAACATACCTACTGGCCAGACGGTTGCTAAGACAATAAGAGTACTTACAGTGGGGAAGAAACAGCATTCTTGTCGCTATTCTTCGACTGATCTCGTGGTCCTGCTCGGTAGATTATTCTTCCGGCAAGACGATGATGTTGGTGGTTGTCCCGATGAGTCAAGAGAAGATTGATCCCTTGAACTCTCTTATGCCCACGAGACCGGGCGTTATTTAACGTGGTTGGTCGGGGTAGCGATTCATATCCTCTCACTATACCCCTTTATTACAGTTTATACGTAACACTTTAAACACTATTCACCCGTCGGTTTAATGTCCCACTAATTTACCCTCGTTAGAAGTTAAAGATAAGATAAGATTTCTTCGGATTTTTAACCCCGGAGGGTTAGCCACCCAGGATAACCCAAGAAAGTCAGTGCGTCATCGAGGACTGTCTGTCTTATTTCCATTGGGGTCCTTAATCTTGTCCCCCAGGATGCGACCCACACCAGTCGACTAACAACCCAGGTACCTATTTGCTGCTAGGTGAACATGACAACAGGTGTAAGGAAACACGTCGAAATGTTTCCACCCGCCGGGAATCGAACCCGGGCCCTCCGTGTGTGAAGCGAGAGCTCAAGCCACCAGACCACCGATGAACACTGATCGAACCGACGCACATTTCCTCCATCAACAAACCGTAATGGCGGCGTCGGTCACTATTTAACACATTATCACTCTATTATTGTAGTTTCTTGGACTTAATGTCCCACATTATGCCCGGCGAATATTCACAACATTCACTATTGTGAAGAGAGACCATTAACCGCGATTTGGTCGTTGTAAACGCCGATTTCCATCTCCTTTATAACCAGAACTCTCCCATCGTTCCACCTTCTTCCGCTTATCCCACGAGACAGCCTGCTCACTGCCCTCGCATGACCCAGCTCCGCATACCCACGCGACCGTAGCGATGGTTCTCTCTCCATCTCAAGAAAAATACGAACCAACAGCCACACATTAAGAATATTCACATTAGAAAGGTTATCGAGTATAACCTTTCGGGAAAATACCCAATATTTTCCACAGTGACCATATGCCTGATCACATAATTTGCATTTAGTTTGATCATCATCTGTGTGTCTCCCAAACTGTGAAAAGTACTTGTAGCCAAGCCTAAGCCTGGCCACTACAACATCAGTCAGTCTGTTCACATTGCAAGTTGCTCCATAAACATACTAATCTATGTTCATGTTATCATAGTGGGTTATAGATCTACTCAGGCTTCTAACTGCATTCCTATAGCAATCAAGCCGTAATCAAGGTCAAAGAAGAGCGAAGGTCATACGTGTCAAAAGGGCCGGTCGGAACCCTGGTACCTGAAGCAGGAGACGAACTGACACCAGCAAGAGGTACAGGGGTATTTGAGGTGTCCGAAGAGTTGTCCAGTAACGAGGTAGGGTCAGAACTGGGTGTGGTATCAGGAAGGGGCCCTGGGGTAGTAGGTTCACAGATTGGGTCGTTCATGGTTAGGTTACTTCTTTCTTTTTGTTTTTAATAAAATAAAAGAAAGAAGAAAATAAAATAAAAAGAAAAAAAAAAGAATAAAAAAAGGGGGGAACATGGAGGAATAGCACGCGTGGAGCCCCAGATCAACAAAATGTGATCAGCCGCGAGGGAGCCTTCTCCAAATTCAACTTCAATAACAAAAACATAAGGTGGGACCAAGTAAACCAAGTCCTAAATGATATAAACTGGGAAGATTGCCTAAGCATCACGGATCCCAATCTATGTCTAGAACAAATTAACTCTGTGGTACTTGAGGTTTGCTCAAGGCAAATTCCCTTAAGGAAAAGGAGGAGAAGATGCAAACTAGAAAGAGAGAGGCACTCCCTATACAGGCGAAGGCAAAGAATAACGGAGCGGCTACAGGAGGCCAATATCTCTTAAATACGTAGGGAGACACTAGTCAGAGAAATAGCAAACATCGAATTAAAACTAAAGGAATCTTACAGGAATCAAGAGACACGGGAAGAACTAAAAGCCATAAATGAAATTGAAAGAAACCCTAAGTATTTCTTTTCCTATGCAAAATCAAAGTCGAGAACAACAACCAGTATTGGGCCCCTACTTAAACGGGATGGGTCCTACACAGATGACAGCAAGGAAATGAGTGAGTTACTTCAGTCCCAGTATGACTCAGTTTTTAGCGAGCTGCTAACCAGACTGAAAGTTGAAGACCTAAATGAATTTTTTATGAGAGTGCCACAGAACTTGACAGACCTATGCCTTTCTGACATCACCACGACGCCAAATGACTTCGAAAAGGCAATAAATGACATGCCCATGCACTCCGATCCAGGCCCAGACTCATGGAACTCCGTGTTCATCAAGAACTGCAAGAAGCCCCTATCACGTGCTTTTAACATCCTATGGAGAGGGAGCATGGACACTGGGGTCGTCCCGCAGTTACTAAAAACAACAGACATAGCCCCACTCCACAAAGGGGGCAGTAAAGCAATAGCAAAGAACTACAGACCAATAGCGCTAACGTCCCATATCATAAAAATCTTTGAGAGGGTTCTAAGAAGCAAGATTGCCACCCATCTTGATACTCATCAATTGCACAACCCAGGGCAGCATGGGTTTAGATCAGGCCGCTCCTGTCTGTCCCAACTACTGGACCACTACGACAAGGTCCTGGATGCTCTAGAAGATAAACAGAATGCAGATGTTATATACACAGATTTTGCAAAAGCCTTTGACAAGTGTGACCATGGTGTAATAGCACACAAAATGCGTGATAAAGGAATAACAGGAAAAGTTGGTAGATGGATCTATAATTTCCTAACAAGTAGAACACAAAGAGTAGTAGTCAACAGAGTAAAGTCTGAGGCAGCTACTGTGAAAAGCTCTGTTCCACAAGGCACAGTACTTGCTACCATCCTGTTCCTCATCCTCATATCAGACATAGACAGGGATATAAGCCACAGTGCTGTGTCTTCCTTTGCAGATGACACCCGAATCTGTATGACAGTGTCCACCGTTGAAGACACTGCAAGACTCCAAGCAGACATAAACCAAATCTTTAAATGGGCTGCAGAAAACAATATGAAGTTCAATGATGAGAAATTTCAATTACTCAGATACGAAAAAAGTGAAGAAATTAAAATCTCATCGGAGTACAAAACTAATTCAAACCACACAATAGAGCGAAAAACTAATGTCAAAGACCTGGGAGTGATCATGTCAGAGGATCTCACCTTCAAGGACCATAACAAAGTAGCAATTGCATCTGCTCGAAAAATGACAGGATGGATAATGAGAACCTTCAAAACCAGGGATGCCAAGCCCATGTTGACACTTTACAGATTGCTTGTTCTATCTAGGCTGGAATATTGCTGCACACTAACTGCACCTTTCAAGGCGGGTGAAATTGCTGTCCTTGAAAATGTGCAGAGAACCTTCAAGGCACGCATAACTGCGATAAACCACCTCAATTACTAGGAACGCTTGAAGTTCCTAAACCTGTACTCTCTAGAACGTAAACGGGAGAGATACATTATTATATACACATGGAAAATTCTCGAGGGATTAGTACCAAACTTGCACACGAAAATCACTCCCTACGAAAGTAAAAGACTCGGCAGGCGATGTAACATCCCCCCAATGAAGAGAAGGGGTGCCACTAGCACATTGAGGGACAACACAATAAGTGTCAGGGGCTCAAGATTATTCAACTGCCTCCCAGCATACATCAGGGGGATTACCAACAAACCCCTGGCTGTCTTCAGAGGCACTGACAGGCACCTAAGTCGGTACCTGACCAGCCAGGGCTGTGGTTCGTACGTTGGACTGCGTGCGGCCAGCAGTAACAGCCTGGTTGATCAGGCTCTGGTCCAACATGAGGTCTGGTCACAGACCGGGCCGCGGGGACGTTGACCCCTGGAAATCTCTCCAGGTAAACTCCAGGTAAGGCTTAGGGAAATTGGAAGACTAGGTGACAAACTCTTCTCCATCAAGTAAGTTAACCCTCCTTTTTAGTCGTGCATGTAGGTGGGGAATTCTTGCAGCTGCAGTTATTTGGAAATGTGTCCCATAAGCCACTTGTGAGTCTGAGAGAAGCATCTCAGAGTGTCGGTGTCAACAGTACTTGCTAGAGAAGCAGCTCACAAGGAGGCAGTCCAAAGACAAATTTCCAAATCATTCTTGAGTTATGAACAAAATGAAATTAAAAAGTTAGAAGAAAAGAAAAACAATTCAGGTAACCTCTTCTAAGTACATATTCAATGATACCTAAGAGTTCCACCATGTGACACCATGTGTCAAATATTAAAAAGGCCAATGTCAGAGGAAAAGCCTGAGGACTCGGGTGCTGTTGGAAATGAGAAGCCATTTGTTTTACTCGATATTTTCTATCTTAGATAGTTGTTTTGGAATTTTATAAGGATGGATAACACTTCGTAATATGTAAACTAAATTTTGAGAAGTTAGTTGTTAGTTTGATATCTTTATTATGCACCCCATACCCATCCTGTGGGCGGTAGTCAAAAGATTACAGAGGTACATAATGGGTCCAGGGACTGGACCTCAAAGTTTGATAGCTGAGCAAGTTACAAAGGTAATGAACTCAGATGGTCACAATCATGACAAGTTACAAAGGTATTTGCAGATTACAGAGGTATATATAGGGTCCAGAGACTGGGCCCCAAAGTTTTGATAGCTGAACAAGGTACAATGGTAATTAATTCACTAGTTACAAGGTAATGAATCATGTAAGTAAATTTACTTACGTCTGTACATGGTTGCACTCATGAACAAATTATAAAGCAATGAGCAATCTATTTTTTTTTTTTTATATTTTATTTAAGAGGACAAAAAACATATAATAACACAAATCCAATAACAAAATTCAAACATGAATACTTGCAAATTACAAGTGCTGACCATAACTCAACACGTATCTCGTAAAATCCAAAATGACACATTTTTTTCACAATTTGCTATGAAATTAGACACCACATACTCTCAAATATGTGCAAAGACATTCCCTGAGGACTAATAACATAATGCACATACAAAATAATAGCCAAAATACCAAATGAAGGCAATCAGTTAACAAAATATAAACATACTAACATGCACCTAATAAAATCCCTACCCATTTTCATGATACATAAACATACAATACCAGTATAAATATATATACAATCGCCTCAGGCTTATCTACAATAAATTTATGAATGCAGGTGTATACATACTGAAAATAAACAACAATAACCAAAACCTAATACCCATTATATTACATACACTGCGGTATACAGGACTACCCACCCGTGAAACCCCTTCTCACAATGTATAATAGAACACATAGCTTATATAACAAAATAAGCAGTATAGAGCGAAAATTAACAACATAACAACACCCTTATTAGTTAGTCTGGGGTAATATATTAACCATGAACAATAAATGCATAGGTAAAGCGACAACATGCCATGTCTTACGTTAACCCCTACATGTCGTACAATGACATGCTGAAATAAAAATTAACTTACCATATTAAATCGGAACAACAATCGTACTTTTGTTGAGAGTTTTAATGTAAATTTCCATTAAGGGACATAATTATACCAACACAGTACACAAGACACTACCCTGCCAAGACAATTAACACCAAAATCCATACATTAACATCACAATCAGTATAACAGAAATGGTACTATAAGCAGTGAAACAGAATTTATAACATGAAGCACACAATTTTTTTTTTTTTTTATTAAAATATTTTATTTGAAACATAAACCCGACTCATAAAGGTTTATCGTACATCACTTGTTTATATATTTATTCAGAGAACATACATAATAAATTTTACCAATTTATCCCACAAAACCACATAGACTTTGATACACCAATCATGATATCCGAGTGCAAACCTGAACAGATATATATCATGATGAGAAATGATGCGGATATGAATCCAACGAATTTGCATCAACTAAGTCAACAAACCCCTATTTCCCAAAACAAAAGTAACTACCAAAACCAAAGCAAATGTCACATAGTAAGGATTATAACTCAAAGAAAACTTACTTTGACATAGCAACGAGAAAACCAGCGCACCACAAGAATACCTTGACCATAGTCTACGGATTCATTACAATCCCAACCTAAGACTATCATGTACAGTACAGTAGTGACTGAAGAAACCTCCTCTTCCTCACCCCCCTCAGCCAAACCAAAGCCCTTGCACCGAAAAAAAACCCCATGAATTTAAAGGTAACCAAAAAGAAAGAAACCACACACATACAGCCTCGACTAAATCAACCCTATGCCCCGAAAGTCGTCCGTCAAACCCTGACCCACACAGAGTGCCAAGTCACCCGTATGTCTACCCCAATACTCACCCCTTAAAAACCCCAACCAAGCAAACCCTCCTCACCCTTTCCCTACACCAGCATACATACAAATGAAAAACCCCTTATATAAGCAACGTTTGTCACCCGACCACCTAATACGTATCAGTCGTCAAGCCCTCTTCCAACTCACGTCTACCCCAATAGATCCGCAATCCTCAACTCCCTGTACGATTGACTGAAATCAGTTTCCCATGCTCTCCCATACACTACACGATTTCTGCATTTCGTCCTATAGATGCAAGCAGAAAGAGCTTTGACCCTTTCCCCTGCTCCCAAATCCCTAAGTCTCCATGAACCACATACAAAATCTACTAGATAATACATGAGACCCCTTCACGTCTGAGCATTAAGTCCCCTGAGGTCTAGAAACATTGCCCTCAAAACGAGATGCCCCCACCCCCATATGGCGAAGCCTCCCGGCCCACTCCCGTATTGGCCCCAAAGATTCACAAAAATATATCCATGCAGTGTAGTATCCAATTCCCCACATCTCACACATGCACCATCTCTCACCAAACCCATGCTCACTAAAGAAGCCTTTGACGCTACAGCATCATGTAAAAACCTAAACATGAACTCCCGATCCCTAGACCTCAGCTTCAACCCCTTTAATCCCCCATATCTCAGCCCAACCATACATAGGATATATCGACACGCATTCTATCACCTGATGAGATCCCCCAAATACCTAGCCTACCAACCTAGATGTCCTGCGGGTGTCTTACCACCATCAAACTTCTTAATATGTCCTTACCATATACCAGAGACCTGTCATCCCACCATTCACTCATCTCCCGGAGTACCCCCCACTCCTTCTTCCCTGACCTGCCTAATCCACCCCTCCGCACCAGACAACGTTTGAGGTACAAGCACAACAGTCTACGTTCTAACCAAATTAATCCCAAACCCCCAATTTCACACTGTTGCGCACAACGTTACGCCCTACCCAATGTCTTCCACCAGCCCCACATACTTAAAAACCATTCGTTCCAGAACCTCCACGTCAGCCTGTAATAAAGGGAATATGGCAGCTACATACCACAGCTTACTATAAACCATACTATTCACTATTAATACCCTCTGTCTCAAGTAACTTCCTTCGCTCTCCAAACCTGCAGTAGGTCCGTCGCCCTGTATCACCCTACGAGAATTCAATTTTCTTGCCAAACTACGATCCTTCATAAATTCCACCCCACATATCCTCACACTTGAAACGACGTGCCACACCTGACTTCTGCCCAACGTCCCTCACCCAAGTACCTACCTCCAATAATTTTGTTTTACTATCATTTATTCTCATCCCAGTTGCTCCACAAAAACACGAACAATGTCCCCCACATTTACCAGGCCCTGCTCCGAACCCACAAGAACCGTAGTGTCGTCCACATACCCTACGATGCCCGTGCGTTCTTTTGCCTCATCAACATTCATCCACACCCTACCTCAATTAATCTGTAAAAGGGTCCTGTAAACATGCAAATAATATCTGTGAAAGGGGACAACCCTGCCGCAGACCCCTACCCATTGGAACCAAATCCCCCAATCTACCATTCACCTGTACTCTGACACCGCTCCCCCATACAACCTCTCAATCCACTTCACAATTTCTTCCCAAAACCCTGCCTTCTCATTATGTCATACAGCACGTCCCTTTCCACACTGAGGCCTCTACCACCGGCTCTACCACTTCAACTGCTTCCACCACATCGACACTGCCTTCCCCAGGCAACACTGGAAGAGGGTCCTCCATAATGCCTCTCAACACCTCCTCCAGAGGTAAATCCTCGCATGACACAACACCTGTGTTATCCACAACACTCTCACTTGGAGCCTCAGGCTCCTGGGGCAAAGTGCAGAAAGCCTCCTGCCCCATCAACTATTTCACTCCACAAACGCTTCCCTTGTACCTCCTGAGGTGCTTTCACCAGGTCCTCCTGGCTCCTGAACAGCCGGCTCCTGCGGGCCACGTCCTGTCTAGGTATCACTCTCCTCATGCAGTCTGCAGCAACGTGGTTATAGGCGCCACATAGGCGGCAAGTCCTCTGTTGTCCCGGGTATGTCACGTATAGTTGATTCCTGAAGTCAGACATCACCACATATGACGGTATCGGCTTACGTAACGTCATTTTCAGGGAATAAGTCCCTTCATAGAGGCCCAACATTGGACCCACACTCCACTTCCCTGCGTTCACCGTGTGGATCACTCCATACTCGCTGAAAAGACCAGTAATATCCGTCGCATCCGCTTCAAAAGGGACATTCTTGACCTTGATAAAAGTATATGTCCTTGATACGTCTTTCAACCGAACTTGCATAGTCGAGTTGACCGTATACACCTTGTCCTGGTGCTGATCAACAAGGCGTTCATAAACTGCAGCAGTTAGTAGTTTGACGAAAACTCGGTTGATCCCGTTTAGCGCTACGCCGTATAAATCCATAATATCTAAGCCGTACACATCATGCAGAATCGTAGGGAGCACTGTTGCAGCCGTGGCTGGATGTATGACGCCGGTGACCATGTCAATACACACTGTGTTAGAACGACGTCGGACAACAGTCTCCATGACAGTAGTTTAAGCAGTTAGCCAATTGCGAAAGAGTGTCACCAGGCGGCAGACCAGTGTACAGCACGTCCACCCCCGACCGAAGCAGGGAGGCAACTCATGTCTATTAGTCTACACCCAGCCACAACTGTAATGAGTTATTGGTGCAAATTTTAATTGTTGGGTCACACACACATACATATACATATACACATACACACGCATACACGCCCCGATGGCATGGTGGCTAGCGCTCTTGCTTCACGCACGGAGGGCCCGGGTTCAATTCCCGGCGGGGCCGAAACATTTCGAAGTGTTTCGTTACACACACACACACACACATACATACAACAGGCCTAGTGTCTAATCGACATGTGCCTAGGACAAAATGGTAACTAACATGTATATACATACACACATACACATACACACATGTACATACACACACACACACACACGTGTCAATGCTTTATTTACAGGGAGCAAAGTCAGGGTATTTTTCCAGAATGGTCTGTAATATACCACTGTGGATAAAATACTTTGACATATCTTGAACATTTCTGAATGAGTAGTCTCTGAATTCATTAATTTTATCGCACTCCAGTACATAATGACGCAGGGTGTGACAATAATCCAACTGGCAAAGTTTACATCTTGTTTGGTCTACATCTGGTGGTGGTGATTTAACCTGCCAAAGATACTTGTAACCAAGCCGTAGGCGGGCGGTAGTGACATCCAAGAGTCTGCTTATTTTGTTGGATGCACCATAGACATGTGGCTCCTCCTGCATGATAGAATGATGATAGATGGACTGACTGGTGTCAAACTCCCTGAGTCTTAAGTCAATAAAATTCAGTTGAAGTTCTTTTCGTATTATTGTTCTCAAACTGCTAACTGACAAGCCAAGATTGTAATCTATCCCCTCTTTGAAAGCATAAAACTTAGCCAATTTATCAGTTCTATCATGCATCTGAAGACCAATGTGAGATGGAATCCACAGCATGTGCACTCTGACTCTACTATCCAGAATCCTACCATACCTGTGCCTGGCTTCTGACACGAGCATGCTACAAGTTATACTTGATGAGTTGAGAGCATTTATGGATGACAGAGAATCAGTTACAATTAGAGAGTTAACCTTAGATACATGGACGCATTTGAGTGCAAGGAGTATGGCAAACAGTTCTGTCTGAAGGGTAGAGGCCCAGTTATTGATGCGTGCTCCAATTTCTTTAAGAGAGCCATCACTCTGTATGACAACAGCAGCACTACCAGCCGCACCAGTGGATTGGTGAACAGAACCATCAACGTAAATAATTTGTGAGAGAGTGTGCTGTTTGGCTAAATTATCAATACAGTTTAAGGCATCATGTTTGGCTTCAAGGCGAAGCTTTGGTTGTGATTTAAGAAGTAGTTTGGGGGGAAATGGAGGGATGGTAGTTTGGAATGATTTTGAGAAGTATGAAGAATATTTCAAAACTCATTCGGACAGCAGGAGTCGGGTTCAACGACGCTCAGCCCGAGTGAACCTTTCAACCCAACAACAACAACAATATGGCCCAGCAACATCGACGTTGAGTGTCAAAAACTTCGTCTATTTTCGATATCATATGAAAACTTTATGATATATAGTGAAAAGGTGGATTTGTAAGGTAAGTGAAGATATAGACACATCAGTTGCTGTTCGGAAAAAATAGCTGTGAAACCAGAAAATGGATGAATGTGTGTGTGTGGCTTGAGGCTTTGTTGAAGGTGACAGTCTTCCCTAGATGATGAAGATTGTGCTCCACCTGGTAGTGGTGCTCCACCCCATCCTGTGCTCCTCCTGGTAGTGGTGCTCCACCCCATCCTGTGCTCCACCTGGTAGTAGTGCTCCACCCCATCCTGTGCTCCGCCTGGTAGTGGTGCTCCACCCCATCCTGTGCTCCACCTGGTAGTGGTGCTCCACCCCATCCTGTGCTCCGCCTGGTAGTGGTGCTCCACCCCATCCTGTGCTCCACCTGGTAGTGGTGCTCCACCCCATCCTGTGCTCCGCCTGGTAGTGGTGATCCACCTTTATCCTGTGCTCCACCTGGTAGTGGTGCTCCACCCCATCCTGTGCTCCGCCTGGTAGTGGTGCTCCACCCCATCCTGTGCTCCACCTGGTAGTGGTGCTCCACCCCATCCTGTGCTCCACCCCATCCTGTGCTCCACCCCATCCTGTGCTCCACCCCATCCTGTGCTCCACCGGGTAGTGGTGTTCCACCCCATCCTGTGCTCCACCTGGTAGTGGTGCTCCACCCCATCCTGTGCTCCACCTGGTAGTGGTGCTCCACCCCATCCTGTGCTCCACCTGGTAGTGGTGCTCCACCCCATCCTGTGCTCCACCTGGTAGTGGTGCTCCACCCCATCCTGTGCTCCGCCTGGTAGTGGTGATCCACCTTTATCCTGTGCTCCGCCTGGTAGTGGTGCTCCACCTCCATCCTGTGCTCCGCCTGGTAGTGGTGCTCCACCCCATCCTGTGCTCCACCTGGTAGTGGTGCTCCACCCCATCCTGTGCTCCACCTGGTAGTGGTGCTCCACCCCATCATGTGCTCCACCTGGTAGTGGTGTTCCACCCCACCCTGTGCTCCGCCTGGTAGTGGTGCTCCACCCCATCCTGTGCTCCGCCTGGTAATGGTGCTCCACCCCATCCTGTGCTCCACCTGGTAGTGGTGTTCTACCCCATCCTGTGCTCCACCTGGTAGTGGTGCTCCACCCCATCCTGTGCTCCGCCTGGTAGTGGGGCTCCACCACATCCTGTGCTCCGCCTGGTAGTGGTGCTCCACCACATCCTGTGCTCCACCTGGTAGTGGTGCTCCACCCCATCCTGTGCTCCACCTGGTAGTGGTGCTCCACCCCATTCTGTGCTCTGCCTGGTAGTGGTGCTCCACCTACATCCTGTGCTGCATCTGGTAGTGGTGCTCCACCCCATCCTGTGCTGCATCTGGTAGTGGTGCTCCACCCCATCCTGTGCTGCATCTGGTAGTGGTGCTCCACCCCATCCTGTGATCCGCCTGGTACTGGTGCTCCACCCATCCTGTGCTCCACCTGGTAGTTGTGCTCCACACCTTGTCCAGTGCTCCACCTGGTAGTGGTACTCCACCCCATCCTATGCTCTGCCTGGTAGTGGTGCTCCACCCCATCCTGTGCTCTGCCTGGTAGTGGTGCTCCACCCCATCCTGTGCTCTGCCTGGTAGTGGTGCTCCACCCCATCCTGTGCTCCACCTGGTAGTGGTGTTCCATCCCATCCTGTGCTCCACCTGGTAGTGGTGCTCCACCCCATCCTGTGCTCCACCTGGTAGTGGTGCTCCACCCCATCCTGTGCTCCACCTGGTAGTGGTGCTCCACCCCATCCTGTGCTCCGCCTGGTAGTGGTGCTCCACCTTTATCCTGTGCTCTGCCTGGTAGTGGTGCTCCACCTCCATCCTGTGCTCCGCCTGGTAGTGGTGCTCCACCCCATCCTGTGCTCCACCTGGTAGTGGTGCTCCACCCCATCCTGTGCTCCACCTGGTAGTGGTGCTCCACCCCATCCTGTGCTCCACCTGGTAGTGGTGCTCCACCCCCATCCTGTGCTCCACCTGGTAGTGGTACTTCACCCCATCCTATGCTCTGCCTGGTAGTGGTGCTCCACCCCATCCTATGCTCTGCCTGGTAGTGGTGCTCCACCCCATCCTGTGCTCTGCCTGGTAGTGGTGCTCCACCCCATCCTGTGCTCCACCTGGTAGTGGTGTTCCACCCCCATCCTGTGATCTGCCTGGTAGTGGTGCTCCACCCCCATCCTGTGCTCCACCTGGTAGTGGTGCTCCATCCCATCCTGTGCTCTGCTTGGTAGTGGTGCTCCACCCCATACTCAGTGCTCTGTTTGGTCCATTGCCCTGGTCCACCTTGTCCATTGCCCTGCCTAATAATGGTGCTCCACACCTTGTCCAGTGCCCTGCCTGATAGTGGTGCTTCACACCTTGTCTGGTGCCCTGCCTGATAGTGGTGCTCCACACCTCGTCCTGTGCCCTGCCTGGTATTGGTCCTCCCCCAGATGTTCTGTCCTCTGCCTGATAGTGGTGCTCCACACCTCGTCTAGTGCACTACCTGGTAGTGGTGCTCCACACTCCTTCAGTACCCTGCCTGATAGTGTTGCTCCAATTCATGTTCTGTGTCCCACCTGTTATTGGTGCTCCTCAAAATGTTTTGTTCCCCGACTGGTATTGGTGCTCCATCCTATGTTCTGTGCTCTTCATGATAGTGGTGCTCCACCCCATGTCCTGTTCACCACCTGGTAGTGGTGCTCCACCAAATATTCTGTGATGTGCCTGGTAGTGGTGCTCCACCCTATGTCCTGTGCTCTACCTGGTAGTGATGCTCCATCCCATGTCCTGTGCTCTGCCTGGTAGTGGTGCTCCACCCCCACATCCTTTGCCCCATTTGATAGTGGTACTTAACCCACACGTCCTGTGACCCACCTGTTGTTGGTTTTCCTCCAAATATTCTCTGACCCGACTGGTATTGGTGCTCCACCCTATGTCCTGTGTCCTTCAAGGTAGTGGTGCTTCACACTTCATCCTGTGCCCTGCCTGGTAGTAGTGCTCCACCCCATGTCCTGTGCCCTGCCTGGTAGTGATGCTCCACACCTTGTCCTGTCCCCTGTGTGGTAGTGGTGCTCCACATCTCGTCCTGTGCCCCGCCTGGTAGTGATGCTCCACCACATGTTATATGCCCCACCTAGTAGTGGTGCTCCACCTCAGGTCCTGTGCCCCACCTAGTAGTGGTGCTCCACCTCAGGTCCTGTGCCCCACCTAGTAGGGGTGCTCCACCTCAGGTCCTGTGCCCCACCTATTAGTGGTGCTCCACCTCAGGTCCTGTGCCCCACCTATTAGTGGTGCTAAACCTTATGTCCTGTGCCCTACCTAGTGGTGGTGCTCCACCTCACGTTTTGTCCCCTTCCTGGTAGTTGTGCCCCACCTCATGTCCTGTACCCCACCTGGTAGTGGTGCTGCACCCCATGTCCTGTACCCCACCAGGTTGGGGTGCTCCACCCCAGGTCCTATACCTCACCTGATAGTGGAGCTATACCAAATGTTCTGTGCTCCACCCAATAGTGGTACTCCACTCCATGTCTTATGCCCCATTTCATATGAGTTTCACCCCATGTTCTGCACTTTGCTTGATAGTGGTGCTCCACACTTTGTTCTGTGTCCAACATGTTAGTGGGGCTCCACTCCACATCTGTTCCCTGCCTAGTAGTTGGGTTCCAACCTACAGCCTGTGTCCCACGTGGTATTGATGACTCACTCCAAGTCTTGTTTCCCTCTTGGTTGTCGGGGCTCCACTCCACATCCTGTGCCTCACCTGATAGTGGGGCTCCATATTGTGTTCTATGTCCAGTCTGTTAGTGAGGCTACACCCGGCCTTCTGTGTCCCACATGTTAGTGGGGTTCCACGTTACATCCTGTGCCCCACCAGGTAGATGGGCTCTTGCCTGCCTCTTGTTGTCTGTCTGATAGTGGTTCTCCACCCTGTGTCCCACCTGGTAGGGATGCTTATCCCCGTGTCCTGTTCCCCATCTGGTAGTGGGGCTCCACCCCACGTCCAAATTGATGATTTAATTGTACCATTTTGGGGTTACCAACTTGTTTCCGAGATCTGCCATACAGCCGAAGAGTACGAAGTTCGGATTAAGTCTTTCCAGGCCAATACATTTTCCAATAGCGTACCCAAGCGGTCAGGCACTGATAATCCCGTCACTGTTTCACCTTCACCTTCAGACATGCAAGATAGCGTCCAGTTGCCTCAGGTGTCTGAGGAACCTCAGACTACCTCGAGTGCTGAGCCTATCTCTGCAATGCCTACTAGTTCAAGTAGTAGTTTCTCCACAGGGGACTCCTTGTCGGAAAACGATTACGTATTTGAAACTAGTAATGCCATCTCTTGTTGACGTCACATGCCGTCTGCAGAAAGATATCTCTGTAGAGGCTAGTGCCCTCACTAGAGTGTCTGTTATTGTCCCTCATGTTCCAGATAGTGATAACGTCCTAGTTGACAGTGATTCTTGTAAAGTGAAGGGTTTGTTTGTCGAGCCATCCTTACATGTTGTAAGAGATAGGAAGATCCATTTCTTCCTTGCCAATACTAACGGTCATAGTGTTCGCCCGAGCAAATACCAATATTGTTGACTTTGTTCACTATTCTTACCCTGTTCGGGTTGGGGATGAGTTGTCACCTGACCAGTGGGTCGGTGCTATTTCAACCGGGGAGGGTTCATCCACTTCACTGGATCAATCCATTCCACAAGTAGAGGAGAAAGACTTAGCTCCCACTGACTTCCCAGATGAAGTCAAACGTTTGTTGACTCTGTTGAACAAACGTCGTAAAGCCATTGCCTTACCAGGTGAGAAGATGGGTATAACGAACTTATTGTCCCATCGTATTCCACTTGAACCTGGTACTAGACCAATTTATATACAATAGGGCCCCACTTATACGGCAGGTTAGGTTCCAGGCTAGTGCCTTAAAGCAGACATCGCCAAAGCAGAACGCCATTTTTTCCACTTCTAAATGCATATAAATGCCAGACAACAAGCTTACACTAACTTATATTAAGTTAGCAATAGCACTAGGCATTAAAAAACACAATAAAAAGTAAGATACACACAGAGTACACTTATTACTTACCTTAAAGTATTAACATTGATGTGAGAGGTGAGTAGCAGGGTATTGTCTAAAACAAGAAAAACATTAAAAGGAATTTTCTTTTCCTTGCAGTAAGCCTCAACTGTGGCTTAAAATAGTCTGTGAACCAATTTATGAAAGTAAGTAAGTAAGTTTATTCAAGTATACACAAATACAGTTACATAGAATTATCATACATAGCAGCATATGTGTAGAAAACCCAGGATAACCCAAAAAGTCAGAGTGACTTATTTCCATTGGGGTCCTTTTAATACCTTAATATTATACACTGTAGGGTTATATGTTATTATACTATAAAGGATATATACTAGGAATAAGCTTTCGAATTGGATTTATAATAAACAGGGAGGCTACCTTTTGCATAGTTCTTTAGGGCCCTAGGATTCTCTGGTGATAAATTATCATAGGTTTTAACTTGCAATCCCCAGCAGCATTAGCTCCTAGCAAGAGTGAGGCCCTTTTTGGGTTTTTTAAAATTTTCTACACAAAAGGGTTATATGAACTGTATTTGATGGCAAATTTCAGCGTCAAATATACCTTGTTAGTAAGTTTATTCAGGTATACAAAAACAGTTACATAGATTATCATAACATAGCAGAATATGGGAAAAATAGGAAAAAACCCCAAAAAATCAGTTCACCCAGTTTAATAATTTCTCTTTTGGGCAAAGTAACGGCTTAACTTCCCTTTTTTTCACAACTGCTTAGACGCCATAGTCAATGAGGCCAACTAGTTAACGAAAGAGTAAAAAAGAGAGAACGAGATACGGGGCGGAGTTCAGACAAGGTAAAAAAAAAACTGAACAGGTAGTGGGGTCACTGGTCAGGCAAAAAAAATTTCGTGTCCACTTTTTTTTTATTCACATCGTTTGTAAGATTTGTGAAAAATTTTTCCCCAAAAAAATTTTTTTTTTTTATAATAATAATTACGTTTTAAAAAAAACTTTTCAGGGGAAAGTTGTACAAATTATACAAAAAAAAACAAACAGCAACACTCCCATTCTCATGCAACACACTATTTTTAGAGTTAATGATAGTATTATTATTATCACAAATAAAAAAAAACGCTAAAAACCCCCAAGGGTGTGAATAGCCAATATAGAGTGAAAAGGGGGAGAAAGGAATATTTTTTAATTATCCCCCAGTGTTTGACTAAAAAAGTAATTCTTCCGACACTCCCTAAAACCCTTTTGGGGGAAAAAATCTCATATTTGTCAATTTTTTTTCTGTGGGGGTATTTTATCATGTTTATATGCTATGTAACGTGTTTTTTAAAAAATTTTGAAGAAAATATCATAGAT
>WNWK01029806.1:0-24051 GCA_009830355.1 Cherax destructor
TCACAACTACTCAAACCCATTTTATTTGCAGATGACACAACATATGTCTTCTCACCCAAATCCAGTTATACTGGGCAACACTGTTAATGGCGAATTACAGAAAATATCAACATGGATGACGACTAACAAGCTTACTCTCAATACTGACAAGACCTACTTCATACAGTTTGGAAGCAAAGCCACAAATGTTCCACTTAACATAACGCTCAATGGTTCACCCATCACAAGACTCACAGAGGGACAATTCCTAGGAATCCACCTTGACAGTAGCCTTAAATTCCAAACACACATACAACAAATTTCCAAGAAAATCTCGAAGACAGTAGGCATATTATCAAAGATACGCTATTATGTACCACAATCAGCTCTCCTTGCACTATATCATTCACTTATCTACCCGTATCTCACCTATGGAATCTGTGCATGGGGATCAACAACATTAAATCACCTTAGACCACTCATAACACAACAAAAGGCCGCAGTCAGAATGATAACAAATTCCCACTCTAGACAGCATACTCCACCAATATTCAAAAGTCTAAAACTACTCACCGTAAAGAACATTCATACTTACTCTTGTGCCTACTACATATACAAAACTTTACACTCTAATATAAACCCTCCGCTCAAAATTCTCCTCACCAACTTTAATAGGACCCATGACCACAACACAAGACACAGATCACTTTTTGATATACCCCGTGTTCATATCAACCTATGTAAAAATTCTATGCACATAAAGGGCCCCAGAATCTGGAATTCATTACCAGTAAATATTAAGATAATCTTGTCTGAAAATCAATTTAAGACTCGACTCAAAAACCACCTACTCACCCAAAACTAAATGATCATACTATAAACTATTTTGAAAAATGTTCATTATAACTTTCATATACGATAATCTCAATTTTTAATAATATGTTACTATTATGTTACCCCCTACTCAATCAAAACTAAATACTCATATTATAAGTTAATGTCAAAAATGCTCAATGTTATTTTCCTTAAGATAATCTCAATTCCATATTACCATTCGAGGATCTAAACACCTGTAACAATCTAATATCATTATATAATAATTTAAACAGTAAAATTTCATCATATTGTAATTTTGAAAACAATTTTTTAACTAGAATAAACTCAATAAATTTCTCTAATATTAAGTACATAGTCTTTAAGCTACTAGATTAAACTGCCCCTAATGCCATGGCATGTCAGTGGCTCTCCTTGCACTCAATTTACATTGTAACTACCAATACCTATGTAATCTGCAATCTGCAATGAAATAAAATTTACTTTACTTTACATGTGCAACAAAGTCATCATGTTGATCAGGTGGAACATTAAAACGTTTCCGTTTTAATATCCCACCAAGAAGGATAGTATTACCTATATCTAGTGAGGTTAGCCTTGGAAAATGGTCTGATGATATATCTGTTACAATGGAAGACTCACAGCTGCCAAAAGTGATGTTGAAGCCAAGACACAGATCAAGGACGCCTCCATAGATATGTTTGGGTTCAAGGTCACCTACAATTTGTACATTATCGTGACTGTAACAGTGACAACAGATGTTTACCATTACGATTACCCAACTGAATTTCCAATGTTTTTGTGTCTTGCATTATAATCTCCAATAATAAGAGTAAGTTCAGACTGAGCACAAGTTGGAAGCTCCAAGTATCAGCAGGAGCATACAAGTATTGGTATTGGAGTCCCTCTGTTTTCTTATGTGCAAGAAGTTGATGGGGAAGTGATTTTTTTTTAATATATAGAACAAGAGTTAGTAGGTTTGAGGTTATATGTGCTCTGTATAACCCCTGTGGTTTAGCGCTTCTTTTTTTATTATAATACTAATTGAGGTTATATGTAACAAATGATGGCAATTTAGGGGGATTTTTCAGGGACTCTGCACTCTTGTAGACACACAACATCAATGGGTTCGGTGGTTACTTTATGGTGAAGGTCAGGAAATCTTTTTCTAAGTGATGCAATGTTCCAACTTAAAATAGAAAGTTCATGCGAATTTTGATCCATTATAGAAGTCCTGGGATCTGGCTTAGTTTCTCAGCATAATGAAAAAAAAAAATTCTTATGAATAGCAGACCTTATCAATGTCAGCAGTGTTACCCTGGTCCATGAGTTTTTTAAGTGCACTACCAGTTGTAAGGCCTCGTGGGAGTCTTTGTTTACATAGAGCACGGTGCTATGTACTCACCTAGTTGTGGTTGCAGGGGTTGAGTCATAGCTCCTGGCCCCGCCTCTTCACTGGCCGCTACTGGGTCTCACTCCCTGCGCCATGAGCTTTATCATACCTCTTCTTAAAGCTATGTATGGAACCTGCCTCCACTACATCGCTTCCCAAACTATTCCAGTGTGTGAATGTATGATAGGTGGCACCACCACTCACATTCCCTCCTCGACTAGCATTACACTCATCACTATACCTGTCATCACCAACACAACTACCATCATTGTGTTCATTACATTTATCAGCAGTATTATATTCAACACTAACGTCAATGTGGTTAACCTCATCACACTCGGCACCACCACTTATATTACACTCATCACTATTAACATAATAGACACCACTGTCCTCATCATGATGCTCACTATAGTTATCAACACAGCTATTGGATTCGTCATTACCGTAATTAAGGACACCACCACCACCTTGTTCATCAGCCTTACACTCGCTTTCAGAATTAACGAGTCTTATTATTGGTACACTCTATACATCTTTCCTTGTACTGCTCAAGTTGTTTCAGGGAAAAAAATTGTCTCTCCAGTACCCCACATGCGCGACTTCAGGTTATATACCACTGAAGCAAGACTTGAAGACATGAAGCCCCAGTCACCTGAGCTCAGTGGCTGACTTACAGCTGACTCAGCTAGACTGGTATTGACAGCAGACGTGATGGAGCTCTGTTGATGTGCTCCCCAGGTGAAGTGCTCAACCCCATTGTCTGAGGGCAGGCATGAGCCAGTATTCAGACTCCAGGTATCTGGTAGGCCTAGGCCGTCGTCATGGGGGGTGCAGGGTGAGGTGCTAGCCCTGCGGTTGGCTGCGATGAGGGCATGAGCTGCTGTTGACTCCCGAGGTCTTAAAATTGATACATTCTTTAGCAACAGTCTGTTGTTGTTTTTATCGTATAACACTGTTCAGAAGGATGAACATTGGCACACACTGCACACCAGTGTGACTTAGCTGGGCATTTCCTGGCAATGTGACCCCAACGTTGACACTTATAACATCGACGTTGAAGAGGGTTGTACAATGCAGTCCACTCAGCTATTATCAGATCGTTGGGAAGTCGACGAGGGCTTGCAACTTGCTCTGACGCCAGGTATTTTGGATCCAAGTGCTTGTTGACGTTGTATATGACAATAATCACTTCAGGTGCCCTTGGTGGGGCAGCTCGAAGTTTGATGTTGGTATATCCGTGAGTGAGAAGTTTGTCTACAAATGCTGGATCATTAGTCACAAAGACGTAGTTATCCTCATCATAACGAAGCTTGATCGTTTTCTCTGGGTTTACACTAGCTTTGAAAAACCATTTAAACTTGGCCTCATTATCAGTGTTGTTAGGGAAATCTAGCCTGACAGCTTTGGGAGGGTGTTCGCCGCCTCTTTTGCTTGCAGCAAGCTTTCTCTGGAAACTTCGTTCCTTTTTCCGAGCCTGTTTACTAAAATTTGTTTCAAATCTGCCTTCACCATCATCTACGTCGTCAGCACCATCAACTATACTATTAGCTGTCACAGCAGTTTCATGCTGCTTGGAGTGGGAAGCCTGTGATTTAGCGCTTCTATTTGATTATAATAATAATAATAATGGAGTGGGAAGATTTGAGCTGTTTAGCCTGGATCATCGAAACTCGCCCTTATTCCATACGATGGTAATGGCGTTGAGTTAAAGGATACCGGTGAATAGGAAGGTCGAGGAAGTAACATTCACTTCACTAGACACAGGCAATATGGGTCTTATAGTTGTGGGATGTAGAGGACGGGACAGAGTGAGTCAAATATGGCGGGTTGGCGGCACCCATGCGCCGCCTGTAGGTGATGCAGAGAAACTCGGATGTAAACAAACAGAGCGTGGGTCCGACGAACACGTATTACCTTCCTAATATGTAAGTCGGTAATTACGTGTTATGTAGGGAGAGGCACTGCACACCCACTATAGATTTCCGTCCATACAGTATACAATTAATTAATGATATATTAGGACTAGGAGGTACAATGTGCGCTTATCTAGTCAGGTTGTGCATCCTAATTTGTGTACTTTGTTTCTTTGCAGCTAGGAGCATTCGCTATGTTGTATCTAAATAAAGGATTGTCAGCACACAGCCGAATGTCTCTGACCATGCTCCTAGATATTACACAAGTTAAGGAGCTGGTGTGGTAGCCTAGCGTAGGCATACCCGGTGGGGATGGCTGTGTCGTTGAGTTGCGAGGCTGCAGGGTGCACAGAGGTGAAGACGGCAGATGACATGCCGACATGCATTGCACTGATGCAGTTACATCAGAAGAATGTGCATGACACTAGGGACACCCGACAGAAACCTCCTAAAATCAACCACCCAACCCTACAGCAAGGCATCGGTGAAAATGATTGGGCTGCATTTACCCGCCAGTGGGACATGTTCAAAAACGGGACCGACCTAACGCCAGGTCAGGTCACTGCTCAGCTCCTGGCCTTCTGTGAGCTAGATTTAGAAGCCGCATTGTTCCGGAAACCCCGACAATAACCAGCAGTTCTGAGACAGAGGTCTTAAATGCCATGAAACGACTCACGGTGCTGAGCGTGGCGCTGAGTGTGAGATGGGCAACACTGCTTCAGAGGAAGCAGGAACCAGGGGAACACGTCAGGCAGTATGTGGTGAGACATAAGAACATAAGAAAAGAGGAACACTGCAGCAGGCCTGTTGGCCCATACTAGGCAAGTCCTTCACAATCCATCCCACTAAGAACATAAGAAAGGAGAAACACTGCAGCAGGCCTGTTGGCCCATACTAGACAGGTCCTTCACATTCCATCCCACTAACAGAATATTTAAGAACATAAGAAAGGAGGAACACTGCAGCAGGCCTGTTGGTCCATACTTGTGTAGTGATACCGCTCTTGTGGGGAGCCGCAGCAGGACACAATACTGCACCACCTCAGGGGCCCCTTACAATAACAACAAACATAGTACAGCGATGGCCCAGCACATGGCGTGTGGTCTCTCTCTTACACAGATACATTCGTGATGCAGATTACATGGTAAGCTTAAATATGTCGCCAGTAGCTATAGCTTTTCTGAGGACATATGCACCTTACATCACCTGTCCTGCAGCAGCAGTCATTAGATGTATTTTCTTCTGTTGCAGACATGTACCATGGGTTCTGTGTTCAATAAAGCCTAGGAATAAGGCCTGTGTTTTTATCACAACAACTTGGCAGGTCCTTCACAATCCGTCCCACTAACAGAATATTTGCTCAACCCAATTTTCAATGCTAACCAAGAAATAAGCTTTGATAATTCTATTTACTCATGTGCAAGTCAAACTCAAATCCAACCCCTCTCACTCATGAATTTATCCAACCTAAATTTGAAACTACCCAAGGTCCTAGCTTCAATAACCCTACTAGGCAGACTGTTCCACTCATCAACTACCCTATTTCCAAACCAATACTTTCCTATGTCCTTTCTAAATCTAAACTTATCTAACTTGAATCCATTATTGCGGGTTCTCTCTTGGTAAATTAGACACATATGCAACACTTGGGTATCTTTATTGAGGAAACGTTTCGCCACACAGTGGCTTCATCAGTCCATACAAAGGAGAATCGTGAAGAACAGGAGGAGTGTGAGGTTGTCAGGCCCTCAATCTTGAGACGATGTTGTCAGTCCAACAATCTTGAATAGAATAACAGCATATGAGCAGAGGAACCTTATATACTGTAGACAGGAGAGGTGCAGCAGTAGTAGGAGGTGTCACATTTGTTCAATGTGGAAGTAGGTCGTGCCCAAGGAATAGGCAAGCGAAGAAATCCCTGTATTAAGATACCAAGATGTTGCAGTGTCAGACAGGATGTGAATGAATGGTTCAGAGAACCGACGAGTTGGTAATTAGACACATATGCAACACTTGGGTATCTTTATTGAGGAAACGTTTCCTCAATAAAGATACCCAAGTGTTGCATATGTGTCTAATTTACCAACTCGTCGGTTCTCTGAACCATTCATTCACGGGTTCTCTCTTGGAGAGATATCCTCAAGACCTTATTTATATCCCCTTTGTTAATACCCATTTTCCACTTGTATACCTCGATCATGTCTCCCCTCATTCTACGTCTTACAAGTGAATGTAATTTAAGGGTCTTCAATCTTTCTTTGTAAGGAAGATTTCTAATGCTATGTATTAATTTAGTCATTCTACACTGAATGTTTTCTAACGAATTTATGTCCATTCTGTAATATGGAGACCAGAATTGAGCTGTGTAATCTAGGTGAGGCCTTACTAATGATGTATAAAGCTGTAATATAACCTCTGGACTTCTGTTGCTAACACTTCTTGATATAAATCCCAGTAATCTATTTGCCTTATTACGTACGCTTAGGCATTGCTGTCTTGGTTTAAGGTTGCTGCTTACCATCACCCCCAAGTCCTCTCTTGATCTACTCTACCAGCAGCTGAAGGAAGAACTGAGAGTAGCTAAGCTTGAGATACAGCGACTGACTGAGGAAAACAAGAGGATTCGTAGTAATCCTGTTGAGAATCCTCAAGCCAAGAAAGGAACCTGGACAGTGGCTGGAATGCATGGGACAAAGTTAAAGATCAAGAGGACGGATGGAGAGGTAGAATCAACGAAGAACCAGGAACCTGTTGTTGAAACATTGAACCTATTCTCCGTGTTACCCGATGAATGTGAGTCGACTACTGGGAACATCACGACGAACGACACCAAGGAAGGTAAGAACATTGTTCTTGTTGGGGATAATCAGATTAGGTACATGGATAGGGCCTTCTGCTTGAAAGATAGAAGTAGGAGACAGAGGGTTTGCTTTCCTGGGGCTGGGATGGAGCATATTGTTAGCCGTCTGGACATCATGAGGGGTAATGGGAGCAATCCTATTATCTGTTTCAGTGCTGGAGGCAACGATGTTGGCAGACGTAGGAGTGAGGACCTGACTAGCAGGTATAGGTCAGCAATAGACATAATAAGGAAAAAGAGTGGGAACCCTGTCATATGTGGTATTTTGCCAAGGAGAGGAGTTGGAGATGAATGGCTGTCCAGGGCAATTGGTGTCAATTGCTGGCTGGACAAATACTGTAAGGAAAATGCAGTAACATTCATTGACAACTGGGACCTCCTCTATGGTAGAAATGACATGTATGCCAGGGATGGGGTTCACTTATCCAGGTCTGGGGTGGGGGCACTGGCAACTGCAGTGGAGGGAGCTGTTCGGGCTTTAAACTAGAAAAAGTTAGTGGTATGGGTTTTGGGGAAAAAACAGTGAAATCCCAGTGTATTAATATTATGAGTTCTAGGGGAACTAGTAATAGACAGAATAAGGTTGATACTGGAAAGTCAGTGGCACTAGGTGACAAGGACAGTAATAGGTATAGTGGAAAAACAGAAATGAGCAGGAAGGGTAAAGTGAAAGTAGGGTCTTTAAAGGTATATTACACCAATAGTCGTAGTGCTAGGAATAAGATTGACGAGTTGAGATTAGTTGCTAGTGCGGGTAATATTGATGTTTTTGCAATAACTGAGACATGGTTTAATATGAAAAATCGGGACATGCCTTCTGAATGTCACATCCAGAGTTTTAAATTGTTCCAAGTAGACAGAAGTATCGGGAAGGGGGGTGGTGTGGCACTATGTTCGTGATCATTTAAATTGTTGCATAAAAGTGGATATAAAGTCTGAAATAATGCATACAGAGTTTGTCTGGATAGAATTTTCAGAGGGGTGTGAAAATTGTAGTTGTTTAGGCATGATATACCGTCCTCCAAACTTAGATAGGGAACAAGGGAGACTACTTTGGGAGGAAATTGTTAAGGCCACAAGGCATGATAATGTAGTAATTCTAGGGGACTTTAACTTTAGTCAAATTGATTGGAATTTCTTGACAGGGAATTTAGAATCTAACGACTTTTTAGAAGTAGTTCAGGATTGTTTTTTGAAGCAGTTTGTGACAGAACCTACAAGGGGAAATAACCTACTTGACTTGGTTCTTGCAAACAAGGAAACCCTTGTTATTAATTTAGAAATTACACAGGAACTCGGCACAAGCGACCACAAATCAATTACCTTTAACATTGAATGGATGTATGACAGTAGGGATAATTCAGTAATGGTCCCTGACTTTCGCTTAGCAGATTACAATGGGCTTAGAGAACACTTATCATCTGTGGACTGGGGTAATGAAGAGAGCTATCAATATGACAGTTTTCTGAACACTATACAGGCTGCCCAAAGAACATTTATCCCGTATAAAGAAATTAGATCAAGTAGAAATGACCCAAAATGGATGAATAATAGGCTCAAATATCTTTTAGGGCAGAAGAAAGGAATTTATAGGCGCATAAAAAGAGGTGAGGGTCATCTTATAAATCATTATACTGACATTAAGAGGGACGTTAAAAAGGGGATAAGAAAAGCTAAACGGGATTATGAAATAAAAGTTGCTAGGGATTCAAAAACTAACCCAAAACGTTTTTTCCAGGTTTATAGAACAAAAGTTAGAGATAATAAAATAACTCTGTGCATCTTACTGACAAGGAGAATGATATGTGCTCTATTTTTAATAATTATTTTCTCTCGGTTTTCACACAGGAAGACACTAATAATATCCCAGTAATTAATTTTTACAGAGGCCCAGAAGAAGATAAATTATGTAATATCACAGTCACTAGCGAAATGGTTATGAAACAACTAGACCGACTGAAACAAAATAAATCGCCGGGTCCTGATGAGCTTTTTGCAAGGGTTCTTACAGCACTGCCTCCCCACCCTGCGAGTTTGCCCATAGTACCATTAAGTCCACAGCAGAGATGAAGATATGGCTCTTGGAGAGGTATACGTCATTGACCTTCAACGTATGCCCACACCAGCCACTCCCCGCGATGACAGGCCTTCCCCATGGAGATTCGGGTTGACCCAGAGGTGCAACCGGTGGTGACCAGGAGACCTCCAAATGTCCCAGTTCACTGGCAACAGGAGGTGTCAGACCAACTTGACAGGGATGTGGCATTAGGCATCATAAAGCGTGTGCCTCCGAACACACCTGCGACATGGCTTCACAGTTGGTCTTGACACCCAAGTCGGATGGCACACCTCGTCGTACAGTAGATCTGCAACCGCTAAATCGCCACAGTGTACGGGAGACCCATCACACCATCCCACCCATTAAACAGGCGGAGGCCATTCCACCTAACACATTCAAGACTGTCACAGATGCTTGGAACCGCTTTCACTCCATTGAGATCCGGCCCGAGGATCGCCACAAGACAGCATTTCTGACTGAGCAAGGTAGGTTCCACTACTGTCATGCGCCAATGGGCTTCCTTGCTCCGCAGGACGCCTACACACAGCGGTATGATGCCATCATCGCTGATGTACCCAGAAAGACCAAGTGCGTGGATGACACCATTTGGGACACATATTTGAAGGAACATTGGTGGCGAGTGATTGACTACCTGGAACTTGTAGGACGCAACGGTGTGATCCTCAACCCAGCTAAGTTTCAGTTTGCCTCAAGGAAAGTTGAATTTGCAGGGTTTCAGATAACCAAATCCAAAGTGAAACCTCTACCGAAGTACCTAAATGCCATCGTGACATTTCCCAGACCCTCCAACATTACGGATGTGCGGGCCTGGTTTGGGCTTGTTAACCAGGTGTCACACTACGGTAGGACCACGGACATGAAGGCACCGTTCAAACCACTCCTTAGCCCTAAGGTCAGCTTCAAATGGGACCCAGAACAGGAACAGGCATTTCATCGCTTGAACGAGGCAATCATCAATGAGATCGCGAGATATTCGACCCCAGCAAGCAGACGTGCCTCAACCCCGACTGGTCTAGAACGGGGGTGAGATATTGGCTACGCCAGAAACATTGCAGCTGTGACAGTGCTATTCCTGGGTGTTGTGCAGAAGGGTGGAAGATAACACTGGCTGGGTCTCGCTTCTTAAGGGATGCCGAGAAGTGGTATGCACCGATTGAGAGAGCAGCCTTAGCTGTTGCGTGGGCACTGGAGGATAGCTGCTTCTTCACCATGGGGTGCCGGGATCTCATCATAACGACCGACCACAAGCCACTCATGAAAATTCTTGGGGATCAGGCACTAGATGACATCACTAATCCAAGGCTCTTCAGACTCAAACAGCGCACCCTCAAGTGGCAGTACCAGATTGTGCACGTTCCTGGCAAGACTATTCCAGCGGCAGATGCAACGTCTCAATATCCATCAGCCATGGACCCGATGGACACAGCCAGCAAGTTTTGCGCTCTGTCCCCTGTCCGGCTCCTGGCAGGTACCCATGATGACCTGGAAACACTACTTGTGGCAGCAGCAAGATCATTTGTGGACTCGCTCGACGCTGTCACATGGGAGAGAGTCAAGAGGGGTACCTCTGCAGACCATGACCTCCAACTGCTCATGCCACTAGTCGAGTTTGTTTTCCCACCATCCCGAGATGCCTTACCCGAGGAACTGCAACCATATTGGCAGTACCATGACAGATTATCTCTCGTGGACGAAGTCATCATGATGGACCACAGGATCGTGATACCACAAGCACTTCGGAATGAGGTACTATGGACACTTCATGCTGCTCACCAAGGCACCAGTCACATGCACAGTAGGGCATTAGGTGCCGTCTTTTGGCCTGGCATCACCAGAGATATCAAGGGCACACGGTTCAGGTGCCATACTTGCTGGGGAATGTCACCTTCCCATCCATGCATGCCGCCAGTACAACCATGCGTTCTGTGTGTTGCGCGGCATTGGGTACTTGGTCATTGTGGACAGGTTCAGTGGCTGGTCACACGTTGTTGCATCTAAGTCCGGTGCCAAGGGCTTCATCACAGCCCTTCTCAATTACTTTGCAGCGTTTGGCATACCCGCAGAATTGAGCACAGACGGAGGCCCAGAGTTCACTGCAAAGGAAACGGCATCACTTCTACAATGGTGGGGCATGAGACATCGCCTGTCATCAGCATACCACTCGCAGTCCAACAGGCGGGAGGAGGTTGCTGTCAAATCTATGAAGCGCTTACTGACATCGCACACAAACGTGAATGGCAGCCTCGACACGCCAGACCCTCAGACCAACATGTCACCGGCACAAACCATCTTTGGCAAGAATCTTCAGGACCTCCTACCCATCGCCCCAGGGACGCAGGTATTCACCAACCCATTGATTCACCCAGGGGGCATGCAAGAAGAGGCCCTCCGGCTGAGGTTCACTAATCAAGTCAATGATTTACAGCACTACACCCGGCAGCTTCTTCCCTTAGCGCCCGGTAATCGGATGGTTCTGCAAAACCAGATAGGGAATTACAGCACAAGATGGGACAGGACCAGTGTGATAGTGGAAACAAAGCCGTATGACCAATACTTGGTCAAGGTGGATGGCTCGGGTTTGCTTACTTTGTGGAATCAGCGGTTCCTGCACCATCACCATATACTTGTCATCAGCATCCCAATGTCCCATCCACGCCAGCCAGCGGTGTGGTACAGGATGACGAGCTGCCTCAGGCACCCGATGCTGACTCAGCAGCTACACCTCCACAGTTGCACGGCACAGCAACGAACCCGAAACCACCCACAGAGCGCATGGGCAAGGCAGTCCCACAGGCAGAAGAGCCAGGACCTGACCCGACCATCTCACAACACACCCCTGCGTTACCACCTCAAAGACCACGCAGAGACAGACATCCGCTGGCATACTTATGGGATTACGTCACAGAGTGAGGAGTTTCCTGCTGAAAACTGTGGGGATGTGGGACGTAGATGAGTGAGTCAAATATGGCGGGTTGGTGGCACCCATGCGCCGCCTGTAGGTGAGGCAGAGAAACTGTAGGTGAGCAGAGCGTGGGGCCGACGAACACGTATTACCTTCCTAATATGTAAGTCAGTAATTACGTGTTATGTAGGGAGAGGCATTGCACACCCACTATATATTTCCATCCATACAGTGTACAATTAATTATATATTAGGACTAGGAGGTACAATGTACACTTATCTAGTCATGTGTGCATCCTAATTTGTGTACTTTGTTTCTTTGCAGCTAGGAGCATTCGCTATGTTGTATTTAAATAAAGGATTATCAGCACACACCCGAATGTCTTTTTGACCAATAGTGCCACTCTCAAGGTCACTTACTAGGCCAGACTTCTCTTCCTCGTACATTCCTCAGCCATATTAGGCCTACGTTGGTACTGATGCTTGCACACTTTCTTGGATCAGCAAAATCCGCCTTTACTCCATGCTATGGTAAAAGCAATGAGTTGAAGATACAGGAGAATAGGGGGATAAAGGAAGCACATTCACCTCTCTTCGCATAGTAAATATGGGTGAAAGTCTCAAGCAGGTGATATAGTGCCTTTCTCAAGGTCATTCACTGGGCCAGACATCTCAAGAGTTACCAAATAATATAATAATAATATAAGAACATAAGAGCATAAGAAAGGAGGAATACTGCAGCAGGCCTGTTGACCCATACTAGGCAGGTCCTTCACAATCCATCTGTTATGGGGCTATAGCTGTATAACCCTTGTGGTTTAGCGCTTCTTTTGATTATAATAATAATATGAGGCTATAGGACCCAACATGTATTGATGTATTTAAGTAACAATTACTCAGAAATTATTAATTATATTGAATTAAGCACAATTGCTGCTTTATAATGTCCTAGAGGCAGGCCACTCTTAAGATTTAAAAAGAAGCTGAGTCAACCCTGATTTTCTCAATATAATAGGTTGTAGTATACACACACACATTTAAATAAGTAGTTTGTAAAGTTGTATTTCTTTTTGTAAAAGTAAAAAGGTGTATGAGAAAAACAAATTATTGTGGGTGCATGTGTAGTGGTGCAAGACGACAGTCTTTTGTTTGTTTTGGTTGGGTATATGGGGAGGGGGTAGCCCGGCTGGCTCTCTCTCACTCTCCAAGATGGCTTCAAGATGGTAGAACTGGTGGTTCTCTCTTATCTTTGTTTGGGCAGAATGTGTGTGCCAGAGGTAAGAGTTACACTTTAAAGTGATGCAATCATCATACCCTATGATTACAGTGTGTCAAGACACTGGGGGATAAAGTCATGTTGAGTGTTAATTGTGGCAGGTGGGCCATGTGGCTTGGAGATGCTTGGAGCATGGTATGATTAAGACCTGTATTTCTCTCTCTGAATATAGTACTATTTTTATAATAGTGGTTTAAATAACCTATTGAGAGGACTGGTGAAAGGTTTCAGAGACAGCACAGCTAATCATGAATGTAAGTATTACCCTAGACTATAAGACCTTTAAGTAAACTACCCCCACACTAGAACATGTAGTGAGAACCTATACCATCAAAGTAAAGGGAAAATAATATAACATGGGGGCCTTGACCAGGAGAGCTATTTGACTGTTAAAATAACTCAAAACATTCTTTGAACTATATGTACTGGTATGGGGTAACAACAGTTGCATGTTTCTGGTAGAAGATTTACCAAGGTGGTAACAGTGGAAGTGTTGTTTTCATATATTAGTTTACATGTTTTTCTCCAGAGTGGGGATAAAGATTGAGTAACACATTTTGTTTGTGGTAAGTGCTATGTGCATAATTTACATTGAATTTGTGTTATTTTATGTGCCTGTGGGAAAACTTGTCCACTGATACTGTAATAGGGAAGCAAGAGTTTAAGGATAAATCTATGTCAGAAGCTGAATCTTTAGACTTTTCAGGCTTCAGTGAGGAGGTAGGTTGGTTGGTGTTGATTCACCGGGAAATCTCCCGGCCCGGGTCTTTACCAGATGGCGACCCGGCTCCGGCTCCCTGGCGTGGGAGTAGCAGAGACCGAAGTCTCCCATGGGAGGGGGTACCCCTCAGCGGTGGGACCAACTGGTCCCAGGCCTAGCCATATTCGCCCACAAGCACGAGGCAGGTAGGTAGATAGTTGCTAGGCCTCTCTGGTCTGCCACCTTCCCCGTCCCAAGGAGGCTGACGGGAAGGTCAGGCTTGCAAGCCGCAGATGGTAGCAAGCTCCAGCCTTGGCACCTACCCTGCCCTAGAAGAGCTGGGCATGGTGATCGACCGTGTGGAGGTAAATAATTCATCAGTAAACATGTCTGTTAATGGTGACCGTGAAGGATCACCTACTCCAGGTGATAAGGAAATGGAGAGGATGAGACTTAGACTAACTGTGGTAGAGGCTGAAACAAAATTAATAGAAGCTAAGGAGAGAGTAAGTCAAAGGTTAGGAGGTTCAGAACAAGAGCCTGATCAGTACTTTAACATAACTAAAGCTGCACATTTTGTCCCTAAGTTTACAGAGAGTGACCCAGACAGATATTTTTCATTTTTTTGAGAAGACTGCTTTGGAGCAAGAATGGCCCAAACGGCAGTGGGCTACCCTAGTTTGCTTGTAGGTAAAGGATTCCAAAGAGTAGAGACTCTGGAGGAAAGAGAATTTTCTGACTGTGATAAAATTAAGGAAGTAGCATTGCTTGCATACCAAATGATACCTGAGAAATATAGGCAAAAGTTCAGAAGTCAAAAATTTCAGGATGGGCAGACCTTAACAGAGTTTGGGAATGAGAAACTGTTCCTTTTTAAGAAATGGGTTTGTTCAAAAGGAGTGAACAGAGACTTTGACAAATTAGTAGACTTAATTGTTCATGAGGAATTGTACAATGCAATCCCTGTTGACCTCAGAGAATATTTGGAGGACAAAACCCCAGAAAATCTTTCAGCAGCGCTGGATCTGGGTTACAGATTCTTAGCTCGTAGGGAATTGGTAAGTAAAAATAGTAATGCTTCTTCTGAAAATTTCCCCACTCGTTCTAAATCTTATTCCAAATCCTATGGTCATAAAGGTAAGTGGGACAAGAATTTTCAGGGACAAATGAAGGCTAAGGCACCCTCTCAAACATCAAATAATGTCTCAGTTCCTCGAGCACATAGTACCAGTCCTACACCAAATGTTAAAAATACCTTTAATAATTATACCTGTTACTACTGTACCAAAACTGGGCACATACAAAAGTTTTGCTTTTATAGACAGCAAGATCAGAGAAGGGAGGAACCATCCCAGGGACCCCTAACTGCAGAGACACACCCAGTGGCCTGCATTAGGTCTTCAAAGCAAGGTGAGGAGGAACCTATGGATCTAGACCCCAGGATGCATGTATTTACTAGTAGGTCTACAGTTGCCTTGCATAAGGATGTGGGCAGGGTTGAGAACATATTGTCCTTGAGAGATGGATGTAGCACCTACTCCTTGCTACGTGCTGGAGTTCTGCCAGTGTCTAATGATACCTATACTGGGAAAGATATATTATTGAAGGGTATTACAGGTTTGACCATAAGAACACCTGTACACAAGTTATGGGTAGAATCTGAATACCAAGTTGGCTATCTCCCTGTAGGTATTTCAGATGACAGACATTCCCTTCGAGGGTGTCAACCTCTTATTAGGGAATAATGTAATGGGCCTGTTAGACAGTGAGGAACAACTAGTTAGGAGGGAACCAAGTCCCAAAGTTTGGGAGGAGAAGGCTAGAGAGACCCTTCCAGACCTTCTCCCTGCTGGTTCCACCATGTGAAGTATGGTTCATGATCATGCTATCAATAGTCTTCATGATATTTCTCATGAGGATGATGAGGGCTTAAATGCCTCCAACTGAACGCCACGGGAGTCACAGTGCGACCCTCCCCAAAGAAAATGGTGTGCGTTAAAATCGCCAAGTAACAGAAGGGGTGGTGGTAAGGAAGAAACCAGAAAATCAACATCTGGGATAGACAATGCTCGCGAAGGGCAGAGATATAAAGAACAGAGTGTATACCACTTATTCAAGTGGATATGGGCTGCGGTGTAATGTAGAGAAGAATGAACATAGAGCTGACGGTATGAAACACCAGTGCGTATAAGAAGAGCACTTTCGTTAAAGGTTCCATCGGAAAAAGGATCCGATGAATATAACAAATCATAGTCTGAAAAGGGCTGGATAACAGAGGATTGCAATTTGGGTTCTTGCAAACAGACACCAACAGGGTAAAACTGGGAGAGCAACACCTGAAGTTCACCCCGGTTACCCCTGAGGCCTCGGATATTCCACTGCAAATAAGCCATGATTTATGGAGAGAAAGATATAAGTCGAAGAGAGAGGAATCTATGGACTAGGGTTAGAAAAGTCCACATGCATATTCAACGCCCAGCCCTGGTTGTGTGCGGGTGCTCGTCGTGACCTCTGGTGGCCGCATCGTGAAATTTTATTTTCACTGTCATGGTGGAGGGCTACAGGAGGAGGGTTAATACTGTTGTAATTGAGATTCTACAGGGAACAGTGTACCCGTCCAACGCGGATATTGTTCTACCTGCGATTCTGCATGATGTGCTGGGAGTGGACCATTCCGAATTATACGGGATATCCCTTAATGGAGCGAGGAGGCTGTTTGTGAAGTTTGCATGTTCGGCGGCATATCATAGGATCGTGGATACGTTTCAGGACAAGAGGCTGGTGGTGTTATCAGGCCTTGAGGTATGTGTCCATGATGTGTCAGCCACTTACAAGTGGGTGAAGCTGAAGAATGTGCCTTTTGAGGCGGGAGAATGTGACATTACTGAAGCCATGCAGAAATATGGCATTGTTCATGCAGTAACTGTTGGCAGGTGGGCGAATGGGCCCTATGCTGGGATGTTGGAGGGGACGTATTCCGTCAAGATGACGTTACGTCAGGATATCCTTTCTTATGTAATAATGACTGGTTTTCGCACGCAGGTGTATGTTACATATGTTGGGCAGTGTAGTGGTTGTAGGTTATAGAAAGACGGAGTAACAATAACAATGTACTCTCCAAGGCCGCTCCATAACAACAACAATAACAAAACAATTATAAATGACTTAAACAAACATACATAGTATTCAATCCTCCTACTGCTCCCAACCGCTTACATTCCTCCTTTCCTAAATTACATTATATCATCCAACTTATAAATCCAACTTATCTGGAGGTTTGACAACTCTGCTGGAACGCCGGAGAATTGGAGGGTTTGCACTGTCCTGAGGTGCCTTCTCTTCTCTCACCTCCCAGGAGGTTCTTCCTGTATGCTAACCTGCTCTTTAAGTTTATTACCATTATTATCTGTTGTGGGCAGTTCCTCTAAACCACTCCTTACTGCTTCTGGTACTGTTGGAATCAGTGGTTGCTCTCCACTCCTAAACCTTGGCATGAGCTGATCTATATGCCTTTTCCATATCATGTTACCAAACCCTCTAATTAACACTTTGTGATTCCTAACCCCTAATACCTCCACAATTTTGCCTTCTACCCAAGGGTCACCTTTCCCAAAGTTCCTTGCATACACAGCATCAACTTTAAAATGCTTCACCACTCCTTGAAAGGCACCAGCAGGCATGTTAGGCAATGAATTGTCCTCTTATAATGACATTTGACAGCCGATACAGGGACTTTGAAATTCATATGAAACATCATTTCTGCTGGTGTCTTATTAGTGGAGGAATGAACAGTTTTCCTATGGTTATATAAGAACCTACATAATCTGGTATTGAGAGATCCTTTTGTAAACTTGTGTAACCCTTCCTTCGATGTCCTTACCACTCTCTCTGCCAGACCATTTGATGCTGGATGGTATGGGGCTGGAGTAACATGTTCAATACTATTCTTACTAAAGAAGGCTTCCAGATCTTGGGATACAAAGTATGCAGCATTATCTGACACAACTATGTCTGGTAACCCAAAATTACAAAAGAATTTCCTCAGTAACTCAGTAGTCACTGTGGATGTCATAGAACTTTTTTTTTTTTTTTTTTTTTATATTTTATTTATAAACTGTAAGTGTACATATACAATAAACAGAGCGCCAACAGGCATACAACGTAACAAAGCAATTACTTAACATATAATCAACACATAAACAAAGAACCCGTCATCACATAATAGAAACCTGTGCCATGTACAATTAAACCTTATTCACCCACATACATCGAAGTTAGAAAGGTACATTATATACATTGGATAACAAGTCTTGCATGTAATATATCCAGTTGTTAAGATGCATAATATATATGATATCTATATGAAACAGACTCTGTACATAAAACCATTATCATAACACCATAAGCATAACGCTCACATAGGTCCACACAACCCGCCTGTGACCATTTAAGTTTAATCCAACAATTATATACTGTATATTGTTAATCCTACAAGTATATCCTGTATATTACAAGAACACTGAAAACAACCATCTACATAATGTATGTACACAATAAATTAATATCTTGCCTTCACGGAGGACAATGAAACCATCCACATTTAGACGTCTCTATCGTCATTACATTACATTGCCATTGGTATCCTTGGATACCACCGCTATCCCTCCCACTCCCACCCTTCCCACCACCTTCACCTTACATAACAGGGAATAGAACAGACTTTATTTATACATAACTATTTTCTATCACCTGATGCAACAGGCTAAAAATACTTGCTCCAAAACACCATGGAACTATGTACTACATTATTATCTGTTCTTTAATCTACAGATTTCCACACCAAAACTATGTGGACACTGAACTCAACTTCTCTGGTAATTATAGCCATGGCATTCACCTCGCTCATGACTTTCATACATTTTTAACACAAAATAAGGTTATTCAATCCTTATCCACATACACATACATTATCTTCTTCATATCCTCATTATTGCCTCTAGGTAAGCCCCTTTAATTCACCCCTTGAAGTATATGAACAAAAGTGAATAAAGCATGATAAAGAAAATGATACCCTATCCAGTCACCCCCGTCTCCCCACCCTCTCTCATTCTTTCGCTACCCACCTCTATGCACCCCACCCTCCACAAAAAACGTCATGCGTCCTCCATGACATACATCGCTGAGTCACCCGTCACCTCACCCCCCACGATTCTAACCATCTTTCTCAACGCCAAACATACTCCTATCTACCCTTACATTCAACACTTCTTCCACCTGCAGACAAGCCCATTTAAGAGAATCCCCTCACCTCGCCCCTAGTAAACCCCTGATCGTCATATTCCTATAACTTTCCGAGAAAAGGACATCCCAGGACCTCCCATAAATTACCCTATTCCTACATCTTGTGCGGTACATGCTACCCGCTATGGCCCTAATCCGCACATCCCCCGGCAGGCATCTCCCTCATCACCCATGACACATACAGGAAATCCACCATGACATACAACAACGCCCGCCTCTCTGCCCTACCCACACCCCCAACATCCAAACTCAAAGCCCGTAATGTCTGTATACCCCCCCCTCCCAACATACGAATGACCCTCCCAATCCACACCCTTACAGTATTCAAATTTTCACAGAAGTAAATGGCATGATAAGCTGTTTCCTCCATTCCACACCTGCCACACGCCGGAGCCCCTACCAATCCCATCTTAAACAGTATAGCCTTTGAAGCTACCACTCCATGCAAGAACCTAACGATCACCTCCCTTACTCTTCGCCCTCATTCATCTTAGTCAACCCCCCATATCCCTCCCAGTCATACACGGGATACTCTGCAACCCCACTATTACTTCCCTTGCCTCCCTACCTTCCCCAATACATCTTGCCCGTACCTCCCAGGTTCCCCCACTGCTAATAACCACTGCAACCAATCCTCACATTGCTTCACCTTCCCTTCACCACCTTCGCAGGTCTTTCATCACCCTGCCCACCTTACACCCTCTCTCCACCTGTCCTCACATAACATTGCTTCACATACATGCACCTCACTGTGTCAATTGATATCAACCCCAATCCCCTAACCTCACCCTTTTCATCACCACTTCCTTACATAACCAATGTTTACTATAACCCCATACATACCGTAAGACCTTTTTTCCAAATCCTCACATCCTCCATCATCAACGGGAATACTGCTGCAGTATGCCATAATCTACTATACACAATCGTATTCACGATCAATCACACGCTGCTTGCAAAGCTAGATCCCCGGGCCTCCATCCCTCATCCTAAGCATAGCCCTCCCACCACGCTGACGAATAACTCTCCCCGGCCTCCTGAGTGTCATGTCTGTAAACAATCCCACAAATCTTTAACTGCTCCACCACTGGCCACCCGATCTCGCCCCTAGACCCTCCCACCCAATTACCTACCTCCAACAACTTAGACTTGGCCCCATTGACTGACATACCTGTCGCTTCCCAAATATACTTATAATCCTTCCCACATTTTAGGCCCTTTCTCCTCCCACCAAGACAGTTGTGTCATCTACATACCCCACTATACCAGTGGCACATCCTCTTCCTTCACCCCCTCCTGCACCCTCTGCAACCAGGCTATAAAAGGGGTTCTGTAGACATGAAACAGGATTTGCACACAGGACACCCTGTCGCAAACCCTTCCCATCCTAATTCTTTCCCTATACGTCCATTGATTTGACTTCACACACGCGTCCGCATACAACGTTTTTGCCCAACCTACTATTTCCTCCCCATACCCCTGCTTACTCATAATCTCCCATAACATATCTCTTTCTACACTGTCATACGCCGCCTCCAGTCCAGGCCCAGCACTCCCCTCCCTCTCTACCCTCTATAAACTCCCTGATCCTCCCATGCCCATTATTCATACTGCGCCCTGGGATTCCATACTGCCCCTGCTCAATGACACCATGTAGCACAACTTTTCATTCTATTACCCAACACCTTTGCAAAAATTTTATAGTCAGCACACATCATCGAGAGCGCTTATAATCCCTGATTGCACCCCACCACCCTTTTTAACTAACACTACCACCCCTTGCGCTGCGTACTTCCCATACTTCCTGTCTCTTTCATCCTATTGAACAAACGGACCATGCATTCCTTTTACACTTCCCCAATTCACCAAATAGAAATCTGGGAATACATCTATACCCGGCTTTTTCTTTCTGCTCGTCCTGCACTGCCATCCACACTCATCCTCAGTAATCACCCTCCATCTCTCTATCTTCCCTCCCTCATTCCCCGTGAAATACTTCCACCAAGATCCGCCCCTCCTTCCCCCCACTTTCTCCCTTTTGCAGATGACACTCAAACCACTTGTCTAGATATATGCTCATCGCCTCTGTTGTTCCAGCCTTTGCCCTTCCACATACCCATGCACCTCATTACCCACCTCCAACCCCATTACAGTCATTCCCTCTGCCTTTTTCTAAAATTCCCCAAGACATGTGCAGATGGCCTGTCACCCCATAACACATCATCCATTCCCCCGCAATCTTATAGCATCAAACCTCTCATTCTGCATCTCTCGAACTGATCTCGCAAAACCCCTATTTCTGCTACAGGTACTTTCCTCCCCTTCGTAATAATCTATTCAGCTGCCCTCAAGATACTTTTGCTTACCGTACTCTCCACCTGCTTTCCTCTCTGCCCCTCACCTTATAATATTCCTTATACTGGTTTCGCACACTCTTCCCACCATTCCACTATATTCTCACTCAGTTTTCCTCTAGCCCACACAGTGTCCCACCACTCACCAAAACCTGTATATCCATCCACCCCATCTAATAATCGCACATTCAGTTTCCAGCAACCCTCGTACCACCTTACCATTCTCCCATCCTACATCCACTAATACTCCCTATGATCTGAAAAACCCACATCTACCGTTTGTACCCTCCCCACCACCGCTTCCTTCGTGACATAAACCCTGTCCAACCGTGTGCATACCCCCTTCTAATAAAGGGTGTTCCACCTGCCATCCACCCCCCCCACCCGTCTACCATCCCAGCATTACCCAGAACGTCTCTTAGTACACCCAACACACATCCCGCCCTTGGGTTTAACATCTTTCTTTCTTATGACACTGTTCCAATCCCCACCCATGATAGTTACCGCTGGTAATCCTCCCATATGGCAAACCAAAAATCCTCACAAAATCTTCTTACCCTCCTAGTACTATCAGCAGGCATGTACACCCCTATGAAACACACCCTTACCTCTCCCCATACCCCATCCACCCTCACAATCCTCCCCCACCCCCCCTCCCATTTCATCAACCTAAATGGGTTGGTCTTTTACTGCTACTGCAACCCACCCTTGAATCTACCCGAACATGCAGCATACACACTGTAACCTTCAACAAGTCTCTACCTACCCTATAATTGTGCTCTTGTAAGAAACACACATCCCCAGCATATCGCTCTCAGAGTCCCCTACCCACCTACGTTTACTCTCGGCCCGAAGGCCATTTACATTAAAAGTTAAACACCGGAATATATTAGAGGGGCTTACCTTTGACCTTTTTGGCCTTGATACATTACTTCTTTTGCTGACCTTGCCCTTAACCACACTCTGCACCCTCTAGCCTCATCCGAGCCCTTGCTCCTTCATTACCCCTGCGTGCCACATCCGCCCCATGGCTTTTTGCTTGCTTTTGGGCCGGCGTAGGACGTCGCCGCTGTCAGACGCCCCCACTGACCTCTTTCTTGTCTCCCCAGTCACTTCCATGCAGTTATCACTTCCACTTCGTGCACGGATACCCTAACCTCTCCCACCACCAAACCATCCTGCACAGGACTGTCTCCCAATGTACCAACAAGACCTGCTAAATCTTGTTCAACAGTAACACCATTACCATCACCCACAGACTTTCATTCTGGGACTGTCCAGCAGTCCCTTTTGACACGCCGAAAGTGCAGTGCAACCTTTCCAATATCCAATGACACAGCCTGATCCTAGACCACACATGCAGGCCTGCGTCTCTACAGGCAAAGCGAGGTACGCCTCGTACCATCCACTACTCCACGCCCCGTAGGCCACCACCGCATCCTCCACCCTCTTACTTCTAACTCAGCCAGCTCTTCCACCACATCCACACTTCCATTACCCTCAGCCAGCACTTCCACCACATCCTCTTGCCCGGCGTGGTTGTTGAACTCTGTCGTTTCGGATGTTGCAGCCATATGTTCATATGAACCACAATCCTGCAGGTTTGCTTTGTCCCGCATATGTCACATACACCTGCGTTTTAAATTCGGGCAGGACCCATAGGATGGGATGGGTGTCCGGATCGTCATTTTCAAGGTGTAAGAGCCTCTAACAGGCTCCCTCATAGGGACCTCAGCAGTCCACCTGCTCACTGACATTGCATGTATGATGCCATAATCTTGGAAAACTTGCCTGATATCAAAGTCAGTATACATTCAAATGGAACGCTTCTAAGTTTAACCCAAGAGTAATACTTGGACACGTCCCTCACTCTCACCTCCAACATGAATTTACCAGTACTGATGTCCTGGTATTTCTCCACTACACGGTCGTATGCCCTGTGTCACCTGTATCTTCACGAATATACGCGTGGAGCCATTTAATGCTATTCCATGAATTTCCTGGTTATCCAGACCAAATGTGTCTCGCAGAACAGCCGGCAGTATCACAGCGCATTCGTGGGGTAAACAGCACCATCGAAACTCAACACACACAGTGCTTCTACTCTCCTCCTCAGTCCAGTCGCCATTCTGCAGAAAAGTGGGTAGTTCACCACCTGCCACCAGGAGGCCGAACCAGCACGTCGGTCCCATACGAGAGCTCTCAAACACAGCGCGGCAGATGTGGCTACAGTGTGGCCAAGATCATGTCATAGAACTAGTGACTTGCACATCTAAGAATTTGAAAAGGAATCCACAATTACCAAAAAATATTTGCCCTCAACTAGACCTCATAGTCTATATGCACTCTAGACCATGGTTTCCTGTGCTGGGGCCAAGATAGGACAGGAGATGAAATTGGCTTAAAATTTGAAAACAAATGGGACAACTCTCTTTGTCACTTCTGCAATATCTTGG
>WNWK01029807.1:0-24048 GCA_009830355.1 Cherax destructor
TTCTTGTGCAATTAACTACAATGGCAAAATGTCAATAATAAAGTATTACATGTGATTTAAACTGATTCAGTAAGGTTCAGTTTTGTGGAGTGATTGAATAGATCATCCTCTAGTTGCTGTTAATTGCGAGAGTTGCAGTGACGGTGCTGCAGGAGATTCCTCTTCCAGTCATCACCAGTCAACTCATCAAGTAATAATATTACTTGATGAGCTCAGGAAGGTAAGGCTTAAAACACCAGTTAGTTGACATGTGTCCTTGTATCTAAGAACTGAAGTTCTTGTTAGATACAAGGACACTTGTGCAACTAATGTGACATTTTTATTGTGGCAACGTTTCGCTCTCCAGGAGCTTTGTCAAGCCGTTACAAACAATACATGGACACAGATGTATATATAGGTATTACAGTGAGGTGCCTTGAGGAAATAAAACATGACTGCTTTTATGTTCTTACACAAATACACACACACACACACACATACACACACACACACACACACACCTATACACACACATTCACACACACATACACACACACATACACACACACACACACGTGTGATGTGAAGTTGATGAGGAGAATACAATCGGACGAGGACCAGGCAGAACTACACAGGGATCTGGACAGGCTGCAAGCCTGGTCCAGCAATTGGCTCCTGGAGTTCAACCCCACCAAGTGCAAAGTCATGAAGATTGGGGAAGGGCAAAGAAGACCGCAGACGGAGTACAGTCTAGGGGGCCAGAGGCTAACAACCTCACTCAAGGAAAAAGATCTTGGGGTGAGTATAACACCAGGCACATCTCCTGAGGCACACATCAACCAAATAACTGCTGCAGCATATGGGCGCCTAGCTAACCTACGAACAGCATTCCGACATCTTAATAAGGAATCGTTCAGGACCCTGTACACTGTGTACGTTAGGCCCATATTGGAGTATGCAGCACCAGTTTGGAACCCACACCTAGCCAAGCACGTAAAGACACTAGAGAAAGTGCAAAGGTTTGCAACAAGACTAGTCCCGGAGCTAAGGTGTATGTCCTATGAGGAGAGGTTAAGGGAAATCGACCTGACGACACTGGAGGACAGGAGAGATAGGGGGGACATGATAACGACATATAAAACACAGAGACAGAATGTTCCAGAGATGGGACACAGCAACAAGGGGACACAGTTGGAAGTTGAAGACTCAGATGAATCACAGGGATGTTAGGAAGTATTTCTTCAGTCTTAAAGTGGTCAGGAAGTGGAATAATTTGGGAAGTGATGTAGTGGAGGCAGGATCCATTCATAGCTTTAAGAAGAGGTATGATGAAGCTCATGGCGCAAAGAAAGTGACCCAGTAGCGGCCAGTGAAGAGGCGGGGCCAGAAGCTGTAACTCGACCCCTGCAACCACAACTAGGTGAGTACACACTTGCTAAATGCAAAGTCATGAAGATCGGGGAAGGGCAAAGAAGACCGCAGACAGAGTATAGGCTAGGTGGAAAAAGACTGCAAACCTCATTCAAGAAGAAAGATCTTGGGGTGAGTATAACACCGAGCACGTCTCCGGAAGCACACATCAACCAGATAACTGGTGCAGCATATGGGCGCCTGGCAAACCTGAGAATAGCGTTCCGATACCTTAGTAAGGAATCGTTTAAGGCACTGTACACTGTGTACGTCAGGCCCATATTGGAGTATGCAGCATCAGTTTGGAACCCACACTTGGTCAAGCACGTCAAGAAATTAGAAAAGTGCAAAGGTTTGCAACAAGGCTAGTTACAGGGCTAAGGGGAATGTCCTACGAAGAAAGGTTAACGGAAATCGGCCTGACGACACTGGAGGACAGTAGGGTTAGGGGAGACATGATAACGACGTACAAAATACTGCGTGGAATAGATAAGGTGGACAGAGACAGGATGTTCCAGAGAGGGGACACAGAAACAAGGGGTCACAATTGGAAGTTGAAGACTCAGACAATTCAAAGGGATGTTAGGGAGTATTTCTTCAGTCATAGAGTTGTCAGGAAGTGGAATAGTCTAGCAAGTGATGTAGTGGAGGCAGGAACCATACATAGCTTTAAGATGAGGTATGATAAAGCTCATGGCGCAGGGAGAGTGACCCAGTAGCGGCCAGTGAAGAGGCGGGGCCAGGAGCTTTGACTCGACCCCTGCAACCACAACTAGGTGAGTACACACACACACACACATACACACACACACACACACAAACACATACACACACACAACGAACAGAAGGGCTATTGAATCTGACCGATAACTCTCTCTTCCCCTCCTCCCACTCCCCTCACACCCCTCTCCTTCTCGAAAGAAGAACAGTAAACATACCATATGTAAGAGATGTATGGGGTGGGTGCATAATGGATGTGTGTTCAATTATGGTAATGGTGTCAGATTTAATTTTGTTTGTAACAAATGCACTTTGGCACAGTTACCCTTTAGCAATGATGACATTGATTTACCTATCTTTAATGCTAATGACCCCTTACCATATATTGATGATTATGATTGTTTTATAACAACAGGTCTTCACTTTATTCATGTCAACGCAAGATCACTTCTTCCAAAACTGGCAGAGATTAGGATTCTAGCTAACAGAACTAGAGCGGCAGATATATCTATCTCGGAATCCTGGTTGGATGATACGGTGACTGACGACGAGGTCAAAATAGAAGGTTACAATATAAAACGCTTAGATAGGAATAGAAAAGGTGGTGGGGTATGTGCCTACATAAGGAACGACTTAGCCTATAATCCAAGACCTGATTTAAATGACAATAAACTGGAGATTCTATGGTTTGAAGTGTTGCTTCCCAAGACCAAACCCATCTTAGTAGAAACTAGTTATCGCCCTCCCACCCATGACCAGTTCTTAGAGGACTTTTCGCGAGTCTTGTCCGGACTTGATAACAATGTGGAGACAGTAATAATGGGAGACTTCAATATCTGTTTTCAACGGCAAAATAACGGGCTATGTAAAAGATATAAGAAAATTCTGGATTCAAATAGTTACACGCAACTAATTAATACACCAACCCAGATCACGCAATTCTCAGCCACCCTAATTGACCACATAATTTTTAACCGCTCTGAGAACATTAGTCAGTCAGGGGTCATTACCACAGGCCTTAGTGATCATTTCATCATTTACTGTATCAGGAAAATTACTAGGGAGCGGATAGGCCTATACAAGACAATAAAAGTTAGGTCTACTAGAAACTACAATAAAGAAACACTGGTAAATATGCTACACAATTGTGACTGGTCAGTGATAACAAGTTGCACGGACGTAAATGATGCCTGGGAAAATTCAAAACAATGTTCACTGCCATCCTTGATAATATTGCACCAGTTAAAGAGGTTAGGATTAAACGAAGAACTGAACCCTGGATGACTACTGAGATATTAGATAATATGAAATTCAGAGACCAGTTGATAAAAAGATTTAAGGCAAACAGACAGGATATTGCAGCGCTAAATGAATTCCAAAGGGTGAGGAACAGAGTGCAGAGGCTTATAAAAGGCGCAAAAGCAAGGCACTATTGCTCAAAAATCGAAGAGTACAAGAATAACCCTAGAAAGCTCTGGCAACAACTCAAACAGTTGAGGTATAGCCATAAACCCGTAGATAGATCTAACATAGTACTAAATGTCGATAACGAGGTATGCCACGAAACAACTAAAGTGCCAAATTGTTTTAATTCATACTACACAACTGTCGCATCAACACTAGTAAGTAAGCTACCAGCTGCATCAAATACCTTTAACACAGACTCTGATAAATTACATACTATACCAATAAAGGGGTAACTCCAAACAGTTGTCAACTAGTAAGTGTATCTCATGACTTCGTGCAAAAAGAACTAAGCAGGTTAAACCCAACTAAGAACACCGGCCTAGATAACATCCCGTCTAAGTTCCTAAAAGATGGTGCCTCTGAACTGGCAATCCCCATTGCTCACATAATAAATTTGTCCATCACCACTAATACAGTGCCAGAGGGGTTCAAGGAGGCCAGAGTTACTCCTATCTTCAAGAAAAATAGTAGGTCTGATGTCAGCAACTATAGGCCTGTTAGTATACTCAGTGTAATATCCAAAATTCTAGAGAGGGCGGAGTAGTGTCAAGTAGTTAAATATCTTAGTGACAACAACATTCTTCATAGTTACCAATCAGGCTTTAGGAGATCTTACTCAACTGACACCTCCCTAATTAATCTGATGGATTACATGAGAACTGAAATGTCGATAGGGAACCTCATAGGAATGGTAACTCTAGACTTGCAAAAGGCCTTCGATACTGTCAACCACAATATATTATGTAAGAAACTTCAAGCTATCGGCATAGGTTCCACAGACTGGTTTAAGTCCTATCTTAGCAACAGGAAACAAATTGTCAAAATCAACAAAACGGAATCAGAACCACTGCCGATAGCATGTGGAGTTCCCCAAGGTAGTATTCTGGGTCCATTATTATTCCTGTGTCAAGTGCAAACTCCTACTGTATGCGGATGACAGTGCTCTGTTAGTGTCAGGTAAAGACCCACAAGATATAGCTAATGTATTAACACTGGAACTGGAGTCCTGCAGCAAATGGTTAGTAGACAACAAACTATCATTACACATCGGGAAAACAGAAGCCATATACTTTGGCACGAAATATAAACTGAGAAGGGTAAATAATTTTAATGTCCGGTGTAATGGGGAATCCATCACTTCAGTTTCCTCCGTAAAATATCTGGGAATCCCCTTTGACCCATGCATGTCAGGAGAATTGATAGGGAACAGTGTAGTAAAGAAAGCGAATGCCAGACTGAAGTTCCTCTACAGACAAGCACAGTGTCTACCTACTGAGGCTCGCAGGACCCTATGTCTAGCCCTTATACAATGTCATATTGACTACGCTTGCTCTTCATGGTACTCTGCCTTGACAAAAAAAAACTGAAAGATAAACTTCAAATCACCCAGAACAAAATTGTAAGATTCATCCTGGACCTGGGTCCAAGAGAACATGTAGGCCAGGATGAATTACAACAATTGGATATGCTGAAGATTGAAGACAGAGTAAAACAACTTAAGTTAAATCAAGTTTATAAAATTGTTCACAAACAGTGTCCAGAATATCTTGCTGCCAATTTTGTCAAGGCTGGGAACCAAAGCAGTCAGAGTACTAGGGGGAGAGAGCACAACTTTGTAGTACCCACAGTCAGTGGACAGGCTTCAAACACCTTTTATTGTACAGCAATAAAGGAATGGAACAGACTGCCTGCACATGTCAAAGCCAGTCATAGCATGAGCCAGTTCAAGAAGAGAACCAAAAGGTACCTAATGAATGTAGCGACAGAAAGGGAGGAGAATGAATTTTTATTTTTTTAGCTAACACACATGTAAATGTAAATAACTCTTTTTACCTTATTCCTAATATACATATATCCTTTATAATATAATAACATATATATCCTACAGTGTATAATATTAAGGTACTAAAAGGACCCCAATGGAAATAAGTCACTCTGTCTGACTTTTTGGGTTATCCTAGGTTCTCTACACATATGCTGCTATGTATGATTAATCTATGTAAATGTATTTGTGTATACCTGAATAAACTTACTTACTTATTTACTCTCTCCCTCTCCTCTCTCTCTCCCTGTCTCTCTCTCCCTCCTTCCTCTCTCTCTCTGTCTCACCTCTCTCTCCTCTCTCTCTCCCTCTCTCTCTCGCCTCTCTCTCTCTCTCTCGCCTTCCTCTCTCTCCCTCCTTCCTCTTTCTCTCTCTCTCTCTCCTCTCTCTCCCCCTGTCTCTCCTTCCTCTCTCGCCTTCCTCTCTCTTCCTCCTTCCTCTCTCTCTCTCTCTCCCCCTCTCTCTCTCTCCCCCCTCTCGCTTCCTCCTCACCTCTCTCTTCCCCTCCCTCCCTCCCCCTCTCTCTTCCACCTCACCTTCCATCCATCTCCCCTACCCTTTCCTCCCTCTCTCCCAGCACCCCGGGTACTTCTACCACCTCTCTCCCCCTCCTCTCCCTTCCCTCCCCCTCCAAGTACCCCTAATCTCCTCCTCTTTCATCTCCCCCTCCCCTTCTCTCCATACACCCCTAGTATTTCTACAACCTCTCACCCTGAAACCCCAAAAGGTATTTCTACCACCTCTCTTTCCCTCCTCCTCCCACTCAACCATACATGCACTCTACCTCTCTCCTGCCTACCTCACTCTACCTCTCTCTACCACACTCTCACATATTTTCTCTCTCTCTCAGGGACTCACCCCCTCTGACTCCCTCGCTTGCTCCCCACCACCCCTGTTTTCCCCTCCCCCCGCCCTCTTCCACAGTACCCCCTTTTTACCTCCCTCTACCATACTACCTACATGCTATCTCCCTCCCTCTCGCCCCCTTCCACGAGTACCCCTTCCCTACCACCCCTCCTCCCTATCTCTCTCCTTTCCCCTCCTTCTGACACTCCTCCACACATAAGAGCACACTGTGGGAATATGGGCATCACGGAGAAGGATGTCAACAAGGGGCAACGGACGATCCTGGGAGGTCACCAGGGGGAGGAGGAACCCCAATAAAAGGGAGGAGTGGGAGAAGAACTATCCGGGATCAGGAGAGAATGGAGGAAAAGATAGCTGCAGAAAGCAGAAAATTGAACTGCAAGCCAAGAAAGCAGAAGCTAAGATCCAGATCTTAGAAGAAAGGCAGAGCCTGCCCGCTTAGAGACAAATGTAACTGTTCAGATATGTCACCAGGAATTTAAAGTCAGGCAAGATAAAGGGAATGCAGAGAAAAAGAAGACATCTTGTATGCACAGGTAGTGTCAGACCCACGTGGGGTCTGAAACAAGATGAGTAGCACATTAACACACATGAGAGGGTTTAGACAAAGGCAGACATGCTAAAAGCAGTGACTCCAACAATATACTGCAGTGGACAGGGACAAATGAGCAGGATGGAACAAAGAGGAGCATAGGGGGGCTGGCCAAGATTGGCCGAAGGAAAGTTTTTAAGGGGATTCTGATGAGGCAAAGGGAGACACAGTGGGATGAAGAAAGAGAGAGGTCAATCTTTGTCTACAGCCTCCAGGAAGTCGAAGGGGGCACCCATGATAGAAGAAAACAGGAGGAGAAAGAAAGGATTGGAGGTATCATGTTGCAATAGGGCGAGACATGTCCCAGGTGACAAATTTCAGAGAATTGGGTGGTATACAAGGGGAAGAAATCGGCCTCTCAAAGTAATCTTCAAGGCAGAATCAGCCCGCCATGATCCTGCAGGAGAAAGAAGGCTGAGGGCGACGGGCGTACCAGAATGTATACCTCAACAGGGACAGAACGCAGGAAGAAAGGGTGGCCCTGAAGGAGAGGATAAGAAGGGGAAGAGAGGAGCGAGAGGAGAGGAAAAGGAAGGAAAAGAGGAAACCGGCCAAAAAGAAGGACATACTCACCCACCGGAAGCACTCATGGGGGCCCCAAAAAAACCAACAACCCCAAGGCAACCATACTTTAACCCCACACATACAAAATCATTCCCCCCGTCCCCCCCCCATCAACCCCAAAACCCCCCCAAACACCCCCATCACAAACCCCACCCCCCAACCCACCCCCCATACAACCCCCCCACCCATGCAGTAACCCCTATGGGCCCAAAAAACCCCCCCAACCCCGAGACCCCCCCCGGGCCACAGTTTGGGGAAAAGAGGTTGAATGTCGGTACACAAATGCGGATGGAATAGAAAAATACGGGGTGGAATGAAAGAATTGATGGGAAAACCCCGAATATAGCGATCAAGAAACAAAACTCACTGGAAAAATCAGACACAATCTTTTCCCCAGGGTTTCAGATCCTAGGAAAGATTGAAGGAGCAGGGGGGGGGGGGGGCGCACTGCTCTGGAACCATTGGAAATTAGGAAATGGAAGGAATGGAGGTGTGTAAAAAAGGGACTTTTAGTAGGTACCATCCCGTCTGGGAGCACAAGATAAAACATTGCAGTGATGTATAACCCTCCACAGAACTGCAGGAGGCCAGGAGAAGAATTGAAGAAAAACAATTGGTGGGACACTGGCGGAGGTGGCAAGAAAAGTATTTGGGAAAAAGTTACTGGTCTGGGAGATTTCAACCACAAAACGATCGACTGGGAAAACCGGAACTACGTGGGGGGCCAGAAAATGGAGAGCCAAAATGATGGACGTGGTACTGGAAAAAACCGATGCACCAACATGTCAGGGACACGACCAAAGAGAGGGAGAAGCGAAAAAGCAAGGCTGGACCTTGTATTCACCCTGAAAAAAGCTCAGACATTGGGACATAACACATTGAGGGCAAATACATCATATGGTTCTAAGTTTCGAATACATAGTAGAGTTACAAGTGGAGGAGGAAGCAGGAAGGGCTGCACAAATGAAGCCAAACTACAAGAAAGGTGACTATGTGGGCATGAGGAAATTCCTGCCCGGGGTTCAGTGGGATGGAGAGATGGCAGGGAAGTCAGTAGATGAGATGATGGAATATATAACAACAATTTGCAAGGAAGCTGAGGAGAGTTTATACCCAAGGGTAACAGGAGAAGTGAAAAGACAGGATGAGCCCATGGTTCACCCAAAGGTGCAGGAAGCCAAAACCAAGTGTGCAAGGGAATGGAAGAGGTACAGAAGGCAAAGAACCCCGGAGAATAAGGAGAGCAGTCGTAGAGCCAGAAATGAATATGCACAGATCAGAAGGAGGCCCAAAGACAGTACGAGAATGACATAGCAGCGAAAGCCAAATCTGACCCAAAGCTGCTGTACAGCCACATCAGGAGGAGAACAACAGTCAAGGACCAGGTGATCAGGCTGAGGAAGGAGGAGGGAAGGTCACAAGAAATGACCGGAAGTGTGTGAGGAGCTCAACATGAGATTCAAAGAGGTGTTCACAGAGGAGATAGAAGGGCCTCCAGAAAGGAGGAGAGGTAGGGTACACCATCAGTGCTGGACACAATACACACAACTGAGGAGGAAGTGAAGAGGCTACTAAGCGAGCTAGATTCCTCAAAGGCGATGGGGCCGGATAACATCTCTCCATGGGTCCTGAGAGAGGGAGCAGAGAGCTATGTGTACCCTAACAACGATCTTCAACACATCTATCGAAAGAGGGCAACTACCTGAGGTATGGAAGACAGCAAATGTAGTTCCAATTTTTAAAAAAGGAGACAGGAACGTAGCACTAAACTACAGACCAGTGTCACTGACATGTATAGTATGCAAGGTCATGGAGAAGATAGTCAGGAGAAGAGTGGTTGAGCACCTAGGAAGGAATGAGCTTATCAACGATGGTCAACACGGTTTCAGGGACGGGAAATCCTGTGTCACAAACCTACTGGAGTTCTACGACAGGGTGACAGCAATAAGACAAGAGAGAGAGAGGGGTGGGTAGATTGCATATTCTTGGATTGTAAGAAGGCGTTTGACACAGTTCCACACAAGAGATTAGTGCAGAAGCTGGAGGACCAGGCAGGGTAACAGGGAAGACACTACAATGGATCAGGGAATACCTATCAGGAAGACAGCAGCGAGTCATGGTACGTGGCGAGGTGTCAGAGTGGGCGCCGGTGACGAGCGGAGTTCCACAGGGGTCAGTCCTGGGACCAGTGCTGTTTCTGGTATTTGTGAACGACATGACGGAAGGAATAGACTCCGAAGTGTCCCTGTTTGCAGATGATGTGAAGTTGATGAGAAGAATTCAATCGGACGAGGACCAGGCAGAACTACAAAGTGATCTGGACAGGCTGCAAGCCTGGTCCACCAACTGGCTCCTGGAGTTCAACCCCACCAAGTGCAAAGTCATGAAGATTGGGGAAGGGCAAAGAAGACCGCAGACGGAGTAGTCTAGGGGGCCAGAGACTGCAAAACTCAGTCAAGGAAAAAGATCTTGGGGTGAGTATAACACCAGAAACATCTCCTGAGGCGCACATCAACCAAATAACTGCTGCAGCATATGGGCGCCTAGCAAACCTAAGAACAGCATTCCGACATCTTAATAAGGACCCTGTATACTGTGTACGTTAGGCCCATACTGAAGTATGCAGCACCAGTTTGGAACCCACACCTAGCCAAGCATGGGAAGAAGCTCGAGAAAGTGCAAAGGTTTGCAACAAGACTAGTCCCGGAGCTAAGGGGTATGTCCTACGAGGAGAGGTTAAGGGAAATCGACCTGACGACACTGGAGGAAATGAGAGATAGGGGGGATATGATAACAACATATAAGATACTGAGAGGAATTGACAAAGTGGACAGAGACAGAATGTTCCAGAGATGGGACACAGCAACAAGGGACACAGTTGGAAGTTGAAGACTCAGATGAATCACAGGGATGTTAGGAAGTATTTCTTCAGTCACAGAGTGGTCGGGAAGTGGAATAGCTTGGGAAGAAATGTAGTGGAGGCAGGTTCCATACATAGCTTTAAGGAGAGGTATGATAAAGCTCATGGCGCAGGGAGAGTGACCCAGTAGCGGCCAGTGTAGAGGCGGGGCCAGGAGCTATGTCTCGATCCCTGCAACCACAACTAGGTGAGTTCACACACACACGGGGCCAGGAGCTATGAATGACCCCTGCAACCACAAATAGGTGAGTACACACACACACATCATACACACACGCTTGTTCCAGGTCACTCTTTCACACACTTACCCTCTATTATTCATACGACTGACCTACACAGTATTGATTTATCAGAATATCAGTCAAAGTGAAGGAACTAGAGTTTTCTCATTTTTCTGTTTAGGCTAAACCCTTAATAAAAGTATAGCTGATGTAGAATGGAAATGAGAAATGAGAGAAGCAATAAAAATAAATGAAAGAAAAAAAAGGTGCAGAAAGATGACTTCTTATACGCCTCTTGGGGGTACTTCTTAAAATATCAAGGCAAATGAATACATTTTTCATTGAGAATGTAGTGTATTTGTTATGATATAATTAGTGTAGATCAGTGCATGTCTTGACCTGTGTTAAGTCTAAAATTGTTCATATGTTTTTCGAAGTCTTAATGACGATTACTAATTTCTGGCCGCTGACTGAGTACGAGGAGGTTCTGGACGCATTTCCAATGAATTGTTCTTGTTGTTGATTCTTCAAGCGTATTTGTACTCAATTAAGCTGATGAATAGTCTACAGTAGACTCATGAAATCGTAATAAAACTATTGGAAACAAATGACAGAAAGTGTGAGACGCTCTTGCCATGGGTTCTATCCCCACCCCTTGTGTACTTTACTCTATAGTAGTAGTTTTTGAGTAACTGGTTTTAGAAAGACGACAGATTGATGAAACGTTTCGCCAGTCAGTTGCTTCTTCAGTCCAATACAGAGAAAAACTAAAGATGAGGTGTTTAAGATAATGAGTCGCTCAGCCAGGCTGAGGACTGATTACCTCAAGCTCCTTCTCATGTTTAACCTTCTCTGCACTGGACTGAAGAAGCCACTGGCTGGACAAACGTTTCCAGAATAAAGATACCCAAGAGTTGCACAAGAGTATCATTTTAGTAGTAGTAGTAGTAGTAGTAGTAGTAGTAGTAGTAGTAGTAGTAGTAGTAGTACCAATATCATGATTTACTTTACAAAAATTCCTTTAATAGTGGCAGTAGTAATGTAGTCGGTGCTGCGTCTAGCTGGGTTATGTAATGTTGTTGACCCTGTGGCATTTAGGTAGGAAAAAATCTACCCTGGGATGTTGTCGAACTGACGTTTCTTCACAATACTTCCTGCACACCATACTATCCAAATCTTGCAATATTCATCAAGGAGTTTAGGACTGCAGATCTACATGTGCTCGGCCTCAAACGCCTCGAAATACTAATTCAATTTTCCTTTCCTTCAGATTAAATTTCTGAATCATATTCCGGAGATTTTCTGTTTTGGTGGACCAAATTGCATAGTTAAAGGTCACAATGTTCTACCATGGTGGAGTGGTGGTGGTGGTGGTGGTGGTGGTAGTGGTGGTGGTGGTGGTGGTGTTGGTGGTGGTGGTGGTATTGGTGGTGGTAATGGCGATGCTGGTGGTGATGGTGGTGGATGTGGTGGTATTGGCGGTGGTGGTAGTATTGGTGGTGGTGATGGTGGTAGTGGTATAGATGGTGGTGATAGTGGTGGTGATATTGATGGTGGTGTTAGTGCTGTTTTTGTTGTTGGTGGTGGTGGTTTTGTTTTGGTGGTGGTTGTGGTGTTACTGGTCGTGGTGGTGGTGTTAGTGATGGTGGTGGTGTTAGTGATGGTGGTGGTGGTGTTAGTGATGGTGGTGGTGGTGTGAGTTGTGGTAGTGGTGGTGTTAATGGTGGTGGAGGTGTTAGTGGTGGTGGTGGTGTTAGTGGTGGTAGTGGAGTTAGTGGTGGTGGGGGTGTTAGAGGTGATATTGGTGATAGAGGTGATGTTGGTGGTGGTGTTGGTGAAGGTTATGGTGTTGGTGGTGATGTTGGTGGTGGTGTTGGAGGAGGTTATGGTGTTGGTGGTGATGTTGATGGTGGTGTTGGTGGTTATGTTGGTGGTGGTGTTAGTGGTTATGTTGGTGGTGGTGTTAGTGGTGGTGTTGGTGGTGGTGTTGGTGGAGATTTTGTTTTTGGTGGCTATTACAAATAAAGAAGCATTTGTAATTAAACGACTGTTTGGGATACTAAGTAAAATATCGTATTTCAGATTTTTATTATATTAAATATATATTATTAATATAAAAGCATATAATCTGAATAAAACATAATCTAATAATCTGTGTAAAAACCTATTTACACAAAATCACAGTACAAGATAAAAGTCACAAGTAAAATCAAGTATTCGGTGTAGTGTCAAGTCGCTGCCATCTTCTAGTGTCACGCAGGACACTACCACACCTTGTCATGATACTTCTTTGTCTTATGGCACGCCTTCTCACGGGGTCCCCTGACACCCGTTCTCTGTGTCACATGACACGCCCCCGGTGTCACCCGACACGCCTCTCTTCTGTGTCACACGACACCCTTCTCTCTGTGCCCATAAGACACCTTCCTTGCATCGAACCCATCTCTAATAAAACCTTTTCACCGCGTTATGACACACATCAAATACACGACTCAACCTGTGTCGTGCCATCGTCACAAACTCTGACTGACTACACCACTAAATACCTGACACCACTAGTGTCACACAAGACACCACCTGTTACCAGTGTCACACAAGACACCACCTGTTACCAGTGTCACACAAGACACCACCTGTTACCAGTGTCACACAAGACACCACCTGTTACCAGTGTCACACAAGACACCACCTGTTACCAGTGTACACAAGACACCACCTGTTACCAGTGTCACACAAAGACACCACCTGTTACCAGTGTCACACAAGACACCACCTGTTACCAGTGTCACACAAGACACCACCTGTTACCAGTGTCACACAAGACACCACCTGTTACCAGTGTCACACAAGACACCACCTGTTACCAGTGTCACACAAGACACCACCTGTTACCAGTGTCACACAAGACACCACCTGTTACCAGTGTCACACAAGACACCACCTGTTACCAGTGTCACACAAGACACCACCTGTTACCAGTGTCACACAAGACACCACCTGTTACCAGTGTCACACAAGACACCACCTGTTACTAGTGTCACACAAGACACCACCTGTTACCAGTGTCACACAAGACACCACCTGTTACCAGTGTCACACAAGACACCACCTGTTACCAGGTCACACAAGACACCACCTGTTACCAGTGTCACACAAGACACCACCTGTTACCAGGGTCACACAAGACACCACCTGTTACCAGGGTCACACACTTTCAGGTACATAAGTTCAGGTACAAACAGTCCATTTTAGGTCATAGTCTCAGGAACACAGTCGTACGGTGAATAAGCCAGTAGATAGTCTAAGGCCGTCACCAGCACGAAGAGTCAATTCCAGGTCTGTCTGTTGAACACTCCAGGTGTATCAGGGAGCTAGTGAACTCTCCAGTGTGTATATAGGGAAGTCTCGACTGATCATCCAGCAGTGCATATGGGAGAGTCTCGTACACCCCTAGTTGTATCAGGAGCCCTGAACTCTCCAGTGTTGTAATGGGAGAGTCCTTAGCACTGTCAGTCAGCCGGCCCGGCAGTCAAACATCAGGTCTGTGACAACCTTGACTGCCGGCCGGTGAGGTAATTACCTAACTGCCATTGTTAGATCGGGCCGTAACACCCCACCACAAAATAACCGACACACAAAGATTCAGGACTACGTAATATATTTTATCCCAAACAGTCATTTCCCCGGGCAAACAATATGATCCCGGGCAGGCCACTCATATTACAAATACAGAAGCATTTTGTAACAAACGACTGTTTGGGATACTGAGTAAAATCTCATTTTTCAGATTTTATTATATTAAATATATATTATTAATATAAAAGCATATAATCTGAATAAAAAAATATAAACTAATAATCTGTGTAAAAACCTATTTACACAAAATCACAGTACAAGATAAAAGTCACAAGTAAAATCAAGTATTCGGTGTAGTGTCAAGTCGCTGCCATCTTCTAGTGTCACGCAGGACACTACCACACCTTGTCATGATACTTTTGTCTTTTGGCACGCCTTCTCACGGGGTCCCCTGACACCCGTCTCTGTGTCACATGACACGCCCCCCGGGGTCACCCGACACGCCCTTCTGTGTCACGACACCCTTCTCTCTGTGCCCATAAGACACCTTTTCCCTTTCATCATGAACCCATCTCTAATAAAACCTTTTCACGCGTTATGACACACATAACATACGACTCAACCTGTGTCGTGCCACGTCACAAACTCTGACTGACTACACCACTAAATACCTGACACCAACACCCAGACACCACCTGTTACCAGTGTACACAAGACACCACCTGTTACCAGTGTACACAAGACACCACCTGTTACCAGTCATTCAAGACACCACCTGTTACCAGTGTCACACAAGACACCCCCTGTTACCGGGGTCACACAAGGCACCACCTGTTACCAGTGCACACAAAACACCACCTGTTTCCAGTGTCTACAAGACACCACCTGTTACCAGTGCACACAAGACACCACCTGTTACCAGTGTCACACAAGACACCACCTGTTACCAGTGTACACAAGACACCACCTGTTACCAGTGTACACAAGACACCACCTGTTACCAGTGTCACACAAGACACCACCTGTTACCAGGGCACACAAGACACCACCTGTTACCAGTGTCAACACAAGACACCACCTGTTACCAGTGTCACACAAGACACCACCTGTTACTAGTGTCACACAAGACACCACCTGTTACCAGTGTCACACAAGACACCACCTGTTACCAGTGTCACCCCAAGACACCACCTTTACCAGGGTCCCCAAGACACCACCTGTTACCAGGGTCACACAAAACACCACCTGTTACCAGGGTCACACAAAACACCACCTGTTACCAGGGTCACACACTTTCAGGTACATAAGTTCAGGTACAACAGTCCATTTTTAGGTACATAGTCTCAGGAACACAGTCGGTACGGTGAATAAGCCAGTAGATAGTCTAAGGCCGTCACCAGCACGAAGAGTCAATCTCCAGGTCTGTCTGTTGAACACTCCCAGGTGTATCAGGGAGCTAGTGAACTCTCCAGTGTTGTATAGGGTAGAGTCTCGCTGACACTCTCCAGCAGTGTATATGGGAGAGTCTCGTACACTCCCTAGGTGTATCAGGGAGCTGGTGAACTCTCCAGTGTTGTATATGGGAGAGTCTCGTTAGCACTGTCAGTCAAGCCGGCCCGGCAGTCAAACATCAGGTCTGATGACGTAACCCCTTGACTGCCGGCCGGTGAGGTAATTACCTAACTACCATTGTTAGATACGGGGCCGTAACAGTGGTGGTGGTGGTGTTGGTGGCGGTGTTTGTGTTGGTGGTGATGTTGGTTTTGTTGTTGTTGTTGTTGGTGGTGGCGATGTTGTTGTTGGTGGTGTGGTGGTGAGGGTTTTGTTGTTGTTGGTGGTCGTGGTGGCTATGTTGTTGTTGGTGGTGTGGTGTTGGTGGTGGTGGCGATGTTGTTGGTGGTGGTGAGGTGTTGGTGGTGGTGCTAGTGTTGTTGTTGTTGGTGGCGGTGTTGGTGGTGGTGCTGGTGTTGTTGCTGTTGTTGTTCGTGGTGTTGGTTCTGGTGGTGATGGGGTGGAGATGGTGGTGGTGATGGGGGTGATGGTGGTGATGCTGGTTGTGGTGGTGGTGATGGTTGTGGTGTTGGTAATGGTGGTGGTGGTGATGGGGTGGTGGTGGTGGTGGTGTTGATGGTGGTGTTGGTGGTGGAGCTGGTGGTGGTGATGGTGGTGGTGGTTGTGGTGGTGGTGGTTGTGGTGGTGGAGGTGATTGTAGTGGTGATGGTGGTGATGGTGGTGGTGATGAGGGTAGTGGTGATGTTGGTGGTGGTGATGGTGGTGGTAATGGTGGTGGTGGTGATGGTGGTGGTGATGGTTGCGGTGGTGATGATAGTGGTGGTGATGGTGGTGCTGGTGGTGGTGATGGTGGTGGTGGTGATGATAGTGGTGGTGATGGTATTGGTGGTGATGATGGTGGTGATGGTGGTGATGGAAGTGGTGGTGATAGGAGTGGTGGTGGTGATGGTGGTGGTGGTGATGGTGATGGTGGTGATGGTGGTGGTGATGGTGATGGTGGTGGTGATGGTGGTGGTGGTGATGGTGGAGGTGGTGATAATGATGGAGGTGATGGTGGTGGTGTTGGTAATGGTGGTGGTGTTGGTGGTGGTGTTGGTGGTGGAGTTGGTGGTGGTGATGGTTGTGGTGGTGGTTGTGGTGGTGGAGGTGATGGTGGTGGTGGTGATGGTGGTGATGGTGGTGGTGGTAGTGGTGATGGTGGTAGTGGTGATGGTGGTGGTGATGGTGGTGGTAATGGTGGTGGTAGTGATGGTGGTGGTGGTGATGGTGGTGGTGATGGTTGTGGTGGTGTGGTGGTGGTTATAGCAGTGGTGGTGGTAGAGGTGGTGGTGATGATGGTTGTGGTGATTGTGGTGCTGGTGGTGGTGATGGTGGTGGTGATGATGATGGTGCTGGTGGTGGTGGTGATGATAATGCTGGTGGTGGTGATGGTGGTGGTGGTGATGATGGTCGTGGTGGTGGTTGTTACAAAATGACACGATATCTATTAGTAATAGACATCTCCAGTGAACACTATAAAGGAAAGCCCTTCTAGCATCCAGCCTGTTACTGGGCTTTTGTAACAAAGTCAGTATCCTGGTCCAGTTATCCAACATATTATATATCTTAAGAGGATTGCAACTGATAGGGTACTAACCAACAAAATATATTTAAAAGGTTTATTAACAAAGTGAGAAAATCTAGGTTAGCAAAGTAAATCAAATATAAAGATATTAATTAAGATATCAATTAGGAGGTTAATTAGGAGGTTAGCTCCTACACTGCTCTCATATACAATAATGCTGTGCTGAGGGCACATATATCCAAATGACTCTAGAGTACCATCAGGTACAATGTCAGTAATTACAATAATACAGATATATGCAAATAAGAATATATGTGTGTATAAGTGAGCTCCAGGTAACTAAGACTCGACTCAACCAGTGTCCGACTGAACAACTTCTCATAAGCTAGCTTCTCTAACAAACTGACAATCAGAACAGCTTGATTGACCAGTAAAACGACCAATTCGCAGAACAGCAATATAACAAGCAACAGCAACACAGCGTCAGGAACAAGGAGATAGAAAATCGACCCTAACTGGGGACCATCAATAGATCCTCCAAAACAGTCACAAAACTCACTTTCTACTGAAGCTAGGTTCAGCATAAACAATCCCAAACTGTGACGGTGCACAGATGCCTTATCGAATTAGGTCAGGAGCTGTAGCAAGAGACCTGAGTTATCAAAGAGTGTCAATGTGACACACAACCCAGAAAAACGTCGAAAATCACTGTCTAGTCTATCCTCTGTGAACAGAGTTACACAGAGTCCTGAGAAGTATGTTTCGTCTCACCACCGAACACATACTCTACCACACAGAGTCTAAATGGCGATAAAACAAGCAGGGACAGGAGAGAGGTGGTGTCTCAACGATGTCCAGCTCCGTAGTGCTATCGAGGAAGGAGGAGCAGCCACCCACCTCAGGTGGAATCACGTGACTCCTCCCAGCAACTAGACGCCAGCAGTATAACAAGCGTAGTGTCATAATCGGTAGTTTGCCAACTCCAGGGCAGCTACTACAAACATGAGCACAATTTATAATGTTACATCCTACCTAATGAACATAGCTAAGTCAAATAATGTCAAATATAAGTCCAATAATAATATAAAGCACGATATTAACGATTTAGCTATTATCGAGAATATCAGCAATATAAAATTATAGAAAATGGAAATATACATAAAATATATCATACAGGTATATACATTGGGGCCCATTCTGGGGTCGCAATAGTGATGGTGGTGGTGATGGTGGTGGTGTTGGTGGGGGTGCTGATGGTGGTGGTGGTGGTATTGTTGTTGGTGGTAGTGGTCGTGGTGGTGTTGGTGATGTTGCATTCTAAGTTATTGCGACCCCAGAATGGGCCCCAATGTATATACATATTTATATGAATTTTTAATGTATATTTTTCTTTTCATATAATTTTATATTGCTGATATTTTCGATAATAGCTAAATCGTTAATATCTTGCTTTATATTATTATTTGACTTTATTTGAGTTATATATTTTAATTAGGTAGGATGTAACATTAAATATTGTGCTCAAGTGTGTAGTAGCTGCCTTGGAGTTGGCAAACTACCTTGTTAACTACCACTCGCTTGTTTGTGTCAGCCTGTACCTAGCACCGTCTTTGAGTAGCCGTGCTGGTCATGTGTGCAGTCACGTGATTCCACCTGAGGTGGGAGACTGCTTCTCCTTCCTCCACAGCACTACGCAGCTGGACATCGTTGAGTCAACACCTCGCTCCTGTCTCTGCTTGTTTTCTCGCCATTTAGACTCTGTTTGGGTAGAGTATGTATTCGGTAGTGGGACGAAACATACTTCTCAGGACTCTGTGTAACTCTGTTCACAGAGGATAGACTAGATAGTGATTTCCGACGTTTTTCTGGGTTGTGTGTCACATTGACACTCAGAGATAACTCAGGTCTCTAGCTACAGCTCCTGACCTAATTCGATAAGGCATCTGTGCACCGTCACAGTCCGGGATATTTTATGCTGAACCTAGCTTCAGTAGTAAGGGAGTTTTGTGACTATTTTGGAGGATCTACTGATGGTCCCCAGTTAGGGTCGATTTTCTATCTCCTTGTTCCTGACGCTGTGTGGTTATTGCTTATTATGTTGCTGTTCTGTGAATTGGTCATTTTACCGGTCAATCAAGCTGTTCTGATTGTCAGTTTGTTAGAGAAGCTAGCTTATGAGAAGTTGTTCAGTCGGACACTGGTTGAGTCGAGTCTTAGTTACCTGGAGCACACTCATACACACATCTATTCTTATTTGTATATATCTGTATTATTGTAATTACTGACATTGTACCTGATGGTACTTCAGAGTCATTTAGATATATGTGCCTTCAGCACAGCCTTATTGTATATGAGAGCAGTGTAGGAGCTAACCTCCTAATTCATAACTTAATGAACATCCTAATCATATGTACATTTATTTACTCTGCTACCCTAGATTTTCTCACTTTGATAATAAACCTTTTAAATATATTTCGTTGGTTAGTACCCTACCAGTTGTAATCCTCCTGGAGACTATTGAATATATCGGATAACTGGACCAGGATACTGGCTTTGTTGCAAAAGCCCAGTAACAGGCTGGATGCTAGAAGGGCTATCCTTTCTAGTGTTCACTGGAGATGTCTATTACTAATAGATATCGTGTCATTTTGTAACATAAGTTTTCATTGTAAGTTATCATTGTAAGATAACATTGTAAATTTACATTGTAAGTTATCATTGTAAGTTAACAATGTAAGTTATCATTGTAAGTTAACATTGTAAGTTATCATTGTAAGTCAACATTGTAAGTTATCATTGTAAGTTAACATTGCGTTGCACTCAGAGCATTAATCAGTTAGTGAAACAAAATACCAAAGTTTACATGCAGTGGTATAAGTATTGTGCAGGATGCGACCCACTCCAGTAGAGAGGTACCTATTTGCTTGCTACGTGAAGGGGGACAGCAGGTGTAAGGAAACATGCCTAATGTCTCCACCAGGCCGGGGATCGAACCACGGACACTTAATGTGTGAGGGGCCACGAGACAAGAGCACATTACAAGTTTCTTTTCGTGCGAATTGTACACTACTCATAACTAAATGACACAAGAAGCTTGGAGTATCACTGCCCCAATTCCCGATTCACAAACATCAACCTGTTATACAAATAGTTTTGAAAAATCCGGAGAAAAAGTATGGGTGCTGTGCATAAGAGACATTTAACACGGGTAAATACCTCTTGACAATTTGGGGTCCAGCAAAATTTATTCTTGTGACTGGTAAGTGATGGGGGGCTACAGCATCTGCAATATTTTTGCAGAATTTTGTGATACAAACCTATCATTCCCAAGGACCTTTGCAGGGACTTCTTATGCTGAGGAACAGGATAAGTTTTAATAGCCAAAATTATTGCAAATTTAGGTGATACTTTGCCACTACCTACTTCATGACCTAAGAAAGTAATAATAGATTGGCCAAAGAATGATTTTCTAAGAATTATTATCAGTTGAAAGGTTCTAAACCTCTCAAAGAGGGATTCAAGAGGGGACACTTGTTGATCCCACATATCAGAAACTACATCCATATCGTCCAGAAAAGCCGCCGTGCCTTCAAGTCCTTTAATAGCCTGATGGATTAATTTTTGAAATGTGGCAGGTGAGTTCTGCATTCCGAATGAGGTCACTGTATGTTGATAATGACCTCTTGAGATTATGAAGTCAGAAATCTAATTCGCTTTAAGGAGATCTAGTTTAGAAACGAAAGAGGCCTTACCCACAAAGTCTACTATATCGTCCAAACGTGGAAGGGGGTAAGCATCCGGTACTGAGACCTCATTCACCTTACAGTAGTTGGTACACATCCAGAATCATCGATGAGGCTTCTTAAGAAGGATGCATGAAGCCCACGGGCTGGACTATTCCTCCACCAATACAAAGTTCTAACAGTAAAGCATCTTTTGTTAGAACAGAAGATGCAGCAAGTTTACCTAGCATGGAGCAAGTAGCCTTTATGTGGCCAGGGTTATGGCAGTAGTAACAGGTGATGGGGTCGGGATTATTGTCTCTTGCCCTATGCTGACTTTGAGGCAGATGTCGTTTTTCATCTCTATCCTCCTTCTATATAATTCACTCAGAAGTCCGTCCACGACAATCTCTGTGCATACCAGGCTGCTGGGAAGAAAAGTTAAGGGCCGCTCAGACAAGGAGCAGATGGCCTCAAATGTGTCGGCAAACCTAGCCTCTTTCAACGTAGTTGCCATTGAATGGTCTTCTAAAAACATCCAAACCTCTATTCTAACTGACTTAAGAAGATTATTAAGGAGAACCATTTGCACTACCTCACTGAAATTAGTGACACCAGTGGATTTGTACCATCTGGTAAATTATTTAAATTGCGCAAGAACAAAATCCACATGGGACTGACCCAACTGACGCTTGCTCATTTTAAATTCTCGCCTATATTGGACGGGGATGCACTGTTATGCATCGAGTACAGCTGCTTCACAACGTCGTAATAAGCGAAATCTTCGTCACTCAAACCAGCTGTAAATTCCTGCGCTTTGCCATATGATGCTGCATGAACCAGTGCTGGAGAAATTGCTCAGGCTCAGAATCAGAAAACTGTGGTACTAGCAACACAGATTTCTGACCACTGAAATTGTCTTCCATAGAAAATTTCTCCTCTCCTCTCTATCAAATTCCTCATAGCAAATGCACGTTGCTCTCTGGTATTCTCAAGATTGAGTTTACCCAACTCGAGCGCTAAGGAAGCTGACTCCCCAAGAGACAGCCCCGATTCACCACCTGTTTCCCCAAATGACTGTTGGTCTGTTTGCTTATGAGTTTGCTCTCCTGCATTACTCACTTCGTGAGTATATACGCCAAACACGTATATACTCACAAAGCTGTGCAGCGGTAAGACTGTTGAAACTCTATACCAATAGAACGAACAATACATCAGCAGTATTGTAGAGATAGTATGGGCAAGCTTTGCAGGGTATATTCAATCACCAATCACCTAACAGACGTCGGTGGCATAATTTACTATAAAACAAATGCTGACTGCAATACGCTCAACGCAACACGAAGGAATAGCACACAACGATTTGCAGGTTGCAACTCAATACTGAAGGCAGGCTCGTAGAGACAATGCGGAGACACAATCTTCAGAATAGGCGCCTCATATTACAAACACAGTTGTAGACTATTTGGCCTGCACACCTGGCTGTAACACGATAACCAGGAACGAGCAAAAAGGCAGCAGAGAGAGTAAATGATTGCATTTCTTTCTCCAAAAGAAGCTGGTATTTATAATATATGTATAGTCTATGTACAGCATTTACAGCTATGTACAATGACAAGACATAGTGAGAACCAACAATATGTTAGGTAAAAGTACATGTGCAACTAATGCAATGATTTGTTGGGGCAATGTTTCGCTCTCCAGGAACTTTGCCAAGTTGTCACATTCACTGCCCAGCTCTTGCCGTGGCAGGTTGTTGGTGGCTGGCCCTCTAGTGGTGTCCAGGTGAAGCGGTTTATTTTCACAACAACATGGCGGCTACTTACAGGAGACGAATCAACACTGTGTGTGTGGAGTTGTTGAGGGGTGCAGTCTATCCCACGAATGCAGCAGTGGTTATGCCAACTATAATTAGAGATACCTATGGTATCGATAATGAGGAAGTTTATGGCATAGCACTAAACGGGAGTACCAGGATCTTTGTAAAGCATAGTTGACAAATTCGAGGACGTGCCCATGTCAATCAACACTTCGATGGAGGTAAAACTGAAGGATGTGTCTAGACATTACACCTGGATACGGCTTCGTAATCTTCCGTTTGAAGTGGAAGAACAGGACTTAATGGAAGTCTTTAAGGCCTACGGTGTGATTCATCATGCAACAATGGGACGATGGAATGAGGGGTTGTATGAAGGAATCCCGGATGGATCCTACAATCTGAAGATGACCTTAAGACTGGCAATTCCATCTTATGTAGTAATTGAGGCCTTCAGGACGCAAGTTTACGTGACCTATGCTTGGCAGAGAAGGACTTGTAGACTCTGTGGATCTTACGAGCACATGGCCGCGGGATGTGAGAGATGGCAGGGACAACGATATGGTGATTGAAATGTTGTTGTGGCTACAGAAGTGAAGTCGACGAGAGGACGGAAGAAGTAGTAGTGGCCCCAAAAGGGACGTGGAGTGAGATAGTCAAGGCATCTGAAGAAGGGTGTCAGACCATGACTGCAGTGACGCAGGACAACGAGGTGTTGGAGACAAAGGAACAAAGGATAGTTTTGGATTTGGGCATTGAGGTGACACTTCCTGAAGAGGTGAGGGGGGCTTTTGGATAGTACCCTGAAGGAAGTGGTTCAGGAATCTGGTGAATCTCTTGATGGCTTAATGGTTGGTATAGGAGGGGAGGTGGGTGACAGCCCAGTTACTGGTGGTTTGGATATCAATGAAGTGCAGGTAACGGGAAAGGGAGGACATTAGATTAATATAGATGTCACAGGATTGCAAAATGGGCAATGGGTGTGATGAAGATGATGTTTTCGCCTGCTCAGGGGACCTGTAAGAAGGCCTGGGAATGACAACAGAGGGGACAGGGGTTTTTAAAAAAGGAGGGGGGAAGATGAGTGCAGGGTATGGAAGGTCGCTGGCGTTCAAAAAGGGATGTCGCAAAGATAAAGTCCAAAGGGAAAACCACCTCTATCATATTTAAGTGTATCTCGTTTAATGTAAATGGCCTAAAAGGGCCCAAGTGGGAAAAGGGCAGAGGTGACCTTGAGACGGTTTGCGATTGATATAGGATTTTTACAAGAGCATAATTATTGGTATGGAAAGGATT
>WNWK01029808.1:0-24048 GCA_009830355.1 Cherax destructor
TCCTTTGGGGGCTCGAAAGCCAAAAAGCATTTACCCTTGAGCAGTCCAGTGATGAAGGTATTTTATTGTTTGTTCTTTTTTTACCCCCTGTTTTTTTAAAAAAATAAATTTAATCATATTGAGGTTTTTGGGGAAAGGTTTTGTTTGCTGGCAAAAATTTACTGTTCTGGAGTGGGGCTTGGGTTGTGCCCCCACTCCGAAATGATTTGAGTTGGTGTAAATTTCCCCTTTTATTTCTTCCAGCTTTTTCTTTTCTGGCAAAAAAAAACCTCTGTTTCTGGAGGGTTTTTGTGGGTCCCTGGTTTGTTTTCATAGTCTGAGTGATCTGATCTTTTTTCCCTTTTTGGGGGTTGTGCCTGACAAATTTTGTTGTAAATGCCTTTCCTAGACTGATGAGTGACACATTTCTGGGAAAAAAAAAACCCCGGAAAAAATTGCATTCTTTTTGTTGTCTTGGGTGCAGCATTTTCTGAGATGGGTCAAAATTGCATGTCTCAATTTTTTCTAGAGATGAATGGTTTTGGGACCTGATGAGGTGTTGGAGTGTAAGAAGGATAATATTTTGTAAGGGGTTAAGGAAAAAACCAAAAAGTTAGACTTGAGTTCGGGGGGTGGGAAGTACAACCCCCGTTTTTTAAAGGGGGGGGTTGGGAACCTTTTGGGGGAAGGACATCTACACTGTCTTTCTGAGCACCTCTAAAAAGAATTGATTATTTGTGAATGATGGTGAAATTTTTTTTGGGCCCACCCTGCTTTGGTGGGAAGACATGTTAAAAAAAATTACACAACTTAATTTTTAATATTTTTGAAATACATATTTTAAATAGCTAAAAACATTACTTACTCTTTTCTACTGGCTACTTTTTTTTAATACTCAATACATAATCAAACTTTTTTTTTGACAACACTACCAATTAATCAGTCACCCTTTGGACAAAGTCATGCCCCCGATTTCCTTTTTTCATCTACAATTTCCTGTGATCAGGCCACCAAAATTAGCATTGTTTAGTAAGTGGCAACAATTCTTCTATCTTAACTTCTTCAAAATCAAGAAAAAAAGTTTTTTTTTTCAGAGTAAGGAAAATATAGGGACAGCAAAATACATGTACAGGGGGCCCCCGGTTTTTACTCCCCCCCAACCCAACAATTATGTGGTTTTTTTTTAAAATGCTTTTTTAAGTGTTTTTTTTGGGGCAAAAAAGGCTAATCAAAATTTCATTATTCCTTATGGGAACAAATTCTTTTTGGAACGGCACCTGAACAGCATTATGGAACGAATTTTTTCATAAACCGGGGGTCCACTGTTTTGTGATCCCCCGCCCCCCTTTCGAGCAGGGCTTTTTTTGGGGGTACAATAATTCACATGTGGAAGAGAATGCTGTATCATACTGTAGGGGGACAACCATATTTAAATAAATTTTGATTACAGGTGTGGTGATTGAATTTCACTTCAACATGATGTGAATAAAAAAAAGGAAGCTTTTAAAACAAGAACACAGCCTTCCAGTTGCCACTGATTGCCAAGGTGCCATCCACCCCCCGCTTCATTTTCCCTACAGATGGCTTGAAACACATGGGGGGCCCCCACTCTGGACCCGACCACCAGTACCAGAAAAAAAAACGGCAGGTTTGGGGCATTTCCCCCCTAATAGTAAAAAAACATATACAAAAATTTTTATTATATACAAAAAAGTATATATGTAAAAAAACAAACAACTATTTCAAAACAATAAAACAAACCCCCCAATATAAAAAAAAGGTTTTGGGGCGACGTTTGGTCTGACTTGGACCATTTACAAAGAAAACTAACACAAAGGACAAAGGGGGGTATTTATAGGCAGGGACGGGGGGGGCAAAAAGTGGTGGGGGGAAAAGGAGGTAGTAGAAAGGGAGTGGAGTCAGTCATATTCTATAAAAAATTTACTTTATTTTTCAGTATACAATTATGGTAATTGACAAGTATAAAAATTCTTTTTTGAAAGCCCCTTTTTTTTGTTAAGGAATTTGGGGGGGCTTTTAACATAAAATTACAAGACACTGAGACACATATAGTACATGAGGAAAAAAAAATTTTTATAAATATACATGGCCAAAAAACAGGGTACCACTGGGTGGCTTGGGAGATATAAATCTGTTGGGGGGAAAGGGAAAGGTTTGAGGTAGGGGAAAAAAGGGGGTTTTTTGGGGGGGGGCTTGGAAAATCCAGAAAAGGGGCGTGGCGTGTTAGATAGGATGAAGGGGGATGAATGGTTATGGGGACCTAAACCCGTTTGGGGTGTGAGCGGGGGTTTTTTTAAGGGGTTGGGGGGAAACCATTGGGCCCCGAGCCCCGGAAAGGGAAAATACAATCCTGCTTTTAAAAAGGGGGTTTTGGATATTGGCAGTTTGGAGGCGTCTGCTGTGTTCTGGCCCCTGAAAAAACAGTGATTGGGTATGAGTGATGGTAAAAATGTTGAATGATAAAAAATTTTTTTTTTTTTGGGCCCCCCTGCCTCGGTGGAAAAACCCCAAAAAAAAAAAAATTAAAAAACCCAAAAAGTTGATAAATAAAACCCCTTTTCAACACTGAGGTTTTTTTTCCCCGGAAACATTTCACCAGACAAAAGAAATTTGGGATAGATGGGGAAGGTAGGCATAGATAGACAGACAGGTAGGCATAGATAGACAGGGTGGCATAGATAGACAGACAGGTAGGCATAGATAGACAGACAGTGGGGCATAGATAGACAGAAAAAGGGGAGGAAGATAGACAGACAGGTAGGCATAGATAGACAGACAGGTAAAGATAAAAGACAGGTAGGCATAGATAGACAGACAGGCAGGAACACAGACAAACAAACAAGCAGAATGGAAAAAAAAAAAGTAAAAGGGGAACAATAAACACATTCCTTATCACTGTCCACGTGGGGCACATGTATGGTCCCCCCCCCTTTCCCCCCCTCCCCCCACTCCTTCCCACCACCACTTCTCCCCCCACCCCCAAAAAACCCCCTTTTTATAACCCATTTGATTTTCATCGGACTTCTTGTCTCTGGGCTGAGACCCATCCCCACCCCACCAACCATCTTTGTTTCCCGGGGATTTTTCCTTTTGGAGAAATTTTTCCGGGGGGAAAACCCCCGGCCCGGTTGGACCGGCCCTTTTGGTTGGAAAGAGCCTGATAACCCCCGGGGCTGTTCTGCTGGCCGCACGAAACCCCAAACGTACGAACCACACCCGGGGGCGGGTCAGGCCCGTTTTTTGGGGCCCCCGTCCAGTCCCGGGGAAAACAGCCGGGGTTTTTTGTTGGTAACCCTTTTGATGTATGGGGGGAGGCAGTTGAACAATCTTGGGCCCCGACACTTTTGTGTTCCCCCTCAACGTGCTAGTGGCACCCCTTCCCCCATTGGGGGGATGTTCAGGCCTGCTGAGTCTTCCGTAGGGAGTGATTTTCGGGGCAAGTTTGGTACAACCCCTCGAGAATTTTCCATGTGTATATAATAATGATTCTCCCCTGCTTCTAGAGAGTAGGGGTTTAGGAACTTCAAGTGTTCCCAGTTTGATGGTTTATCAAAACTTAGGGGGGGGGTGAAGGTTCTCTGCATTTTTTTGGTCAAAAAATTTCACCAGCCTTGAAAGGTGCAGTTAGGGGCAGCAATATTCCAGCCTAGATAGAACAAGCGATCTGTAAAGTGTCAACATGGGCTTGGCATCCGGTTTTTTGAAGGTTCTCATTATCCATCCTGTCATTTTCAAGCAGATGCAATTTGCTATTTTTGTTATGGTCCTTAAGGGGAGACCCTTTTTAAATGATCACTCCCAGGTCTTTGACATTAGTTTTTCGCTCTATTGTGGGTTGGAATTAAAATTTTTTTTCTCTGATGAGATTTTAAAATTTTCACGTTTTCCGATGGGGAGTAATTAAATTTTCCCCATCATTGAACTTCATATTGTTTTCTGCAGCCCATTTAAGATTTGGTTTATGTCTGTTGGGGAGTCTTAAAAAAGTTTCAACGGTGGCCCGGGGGTCTCCAGATTGGGGGGCCTAAAAGGAAAGGGGCACACCCCCGTGGGCTTAAACCTGTAATGCTGATATGAGGATGAGGAATAGGGGGGGGAGCAAGTCCCCCCTTTGGGGGAACAGAGCTTTTCACAGTAGCTCCCCCCAGACTTTACTCGGACTACTATTTTGTTTTCATGTTAGGAAATTATAGATCCATCTACCAACTTTTCCTGTTATTCCTTTATCACGCATTTTGTGTGCTATTACACCATGGTCACACTTGTCAAAGGTTTTTTGCAAAATCTGTGTATATAACATCTGCATTCTGTTTATCTTCTAGGAGCATCCAGGACCTTGTCGTAGTGGTCCAGTAGTTGGGACAGACAGGAGCGGCCTGCTCTAAACCCATGCTGTCCTGGGTTGTGCAATTGATGGGTATCAAGATGGGTGGCAATCTTGCTTCTTAGAACCCTTTCAAAGATTTTTATGATATGGGACGTTAGCGCAATTGGTCTGTAGTTCTTTGCTATTGCTTTACTGCCCCCTTTGTGGAGCGGGGCTATGTCTGTTGTTTTTAGTAGCTGCGGGACGTCCCAGTGTCCATGCTCCCTCTCCATAGGATGTTAAAAAGCATGTGATAGGGCCTTGCAGTTCTTGATGAACACGGAGTTCCACGAGTCTGGGCCTGGAGCGAGTGCATGGGCATGTCATTTTTGCCTTTTCGAAGTCATTTGGCGTCGTGGTGATGTCAGAAAGGCATGCGTCTGTCAAGTTCTGTGGCACTCTCATAAAAAAATTCATTTAGGTTTTCGATTTTCAGTCTGGTTAGTGGCTCGCTAAAAACTGAGTCATACTGGGATTTAAGTAACTCACTCATTTCCTTGCTTGTCATCTGTGTAGGACCCATCCCGTTTAAGTAGGGGCCCAATACTGGTTGTTGTTCTCGACTTTGATTTTGCATAGGAAAAGAAATACTTAGGGTTTCTTTCAATTTCATCTATGGCTTTTAGTTCTTCCCGTGTCTCTTGATTCCTGTAAGATTCCTTTAGTTTTAATTCGATGTTTGCTATTTCTCTGACTAGTGTCTCCCTACGTATTTCAGATATTGCCACCTGTAGCGCTCCGTTATTCTTTGCCTTCGCCTGTATAGGGAGCACCCTCTCTTTCTAGTTTGCATCTTCTCCTCCTTTTCCTTAAGGGAATTTCTTGAGCAAACCTCAAGTACCACAGAGTTAATTTGTTCTAGACATAGGTTGGGATCCGTGATGCTTAGGCAATCTTCCCAGTTTATATCATTTAGGACTTGGTTTACTTGGTCCCACCTTATGTTTTTGTTATTGAAGTTGAATTTGGAGAAAGCTCCCTCGCGGCTGATCACATTTTTGTTGATCTGGGGCTCCCCTCATACATGTCTGGACCTCTTATTATGTTGTGATCTGAGTATATTGTTTTTGATATGATGACATTTCGTATCAGATCATCATTGTTGGTGAAGATGAGGTCCAGCGTATTCTCTTATCTTGTGGGCTCTACTATTTGCTGGTTTAAGGTGAACTTGGTGCAGAGATTTAAAAGTTCATGCATGTGTGAATTTTCATCTGAGCTGCCTCCTGGTGTTATCTCTGCTACCACATTGTTTGCAATGTTCCTCCATTTTAGGTGCCTTAGGTTGAAATCCCCCAGTAGCAAGATGTTGGGGGCAGGAGCTGGAAGATTTTCCAGACAGTGGTCAATTTTCAGAAGCTGTTCCTGGAATTGTTGGGACGTTGCATCCGGGGGCTTGTAGACAACCATGATGACCAGGTTTTGATTCTCGACCTTTATTGCTAATACTTCAACCACATCATTTGAGGCATTTAGTAGTTCTGAACATATAAGTGACTCTGTGATATACAGGCCAACCCCCCGTTTTTGCCTGTTCACTCTGTCACATCTGTATAGGTTGTAGCCAGGGATCCATATTTCATTGTCCAAGTGATCCCTTATGTGGGTCTCTGTGAAAGCCGCAAACATAGCATTTGACTCTGTAAGCAGTCCACGAATGTAAGGTACCTTGTTGTAGTGTATTCAAATTCAAATTTTATTTCCTTGCAAGTTTACATTGAGATTATATAATTACAATAATGAGTTGCAGTGCAGAGAGAGCCACTATCATGCCATAGCATTATGGGGAGACTAAATTTAATGGCTTACAGACTATTTAATACTACAGTGGTACCTCGGTTAACGATATTTTTTCGTTCCAGAATGCTGTTCAAGTGCCATTACCAAACAAATTTATCCCCATAAGAAATAATGTAAAATAGACTAGTCCTTTTAGACCCCCAAAAATACACTTACAAAAGCATTTAAAAAAAATAAACTTATAAAAGGGCGAGTTTGGGGACCATCGTTAACCGAGTACCACTGTACTAGAGAAATTGATCATAGTTTGTTCAAGTTGTACATCTGTTTTTATTTATAGCAGACAGCAAGTTTACTCAATTTAACAATCTGGGGATATAACATTGGGACAAGTTGAAAGTATTTTGCAAGTTGTTTATATCACCATACTAAGCTAACTGTTTCTATAACATTTACATTATAATGACTCGTAAACTGTAACTGCAATCCAATTAATTGTTTTAAATTGTTATCTCACTCAATTAGTTGCATTGCTACAATTAATAAATTATTATGTTCAACTTATATTCAAATTTTATAACTTAGATACACAATTATACTTATTTTATAAATTATCAACCATAATTTTTACCATGTTGTCTACTATTAAATAGTCCTAAGAATGCCTGCAATGCACAGCATATTAGGGCTTTTGCATGTACATCTCATTTATACCTATGTATCATGTCTACCTAACTATGTATCATTGTACCATGTCTAAATAAACTATTATTATTATAACACTTACTACTCTGCAATCTACATTTATAGAACCATAAATTCAACCATAAATTCCAACATTACCCCGAACTAAAACACTTTCTTGATAGTTGTGACAGGACCCATAGACATAATACCAGACACAAACATCTCTTTGACATTCCCTGTGTCCGGCTAAATCTATACAAAAATTCAATGTACATAAAAGGGCCTAAAATCTGGAACTCCTGCCTGAAAACTCTAGAACTGCAGACACAACCTTTATTTTCAAAAGCACCTTTAAAAACATCTTATCTCACTTACGCACCCAACTGGTAGCTAACCACATGAAAACTACTTTATCTTCCACATATCCACAGCAAAATACACTTATTGATATATGTGATTACCCTTAATTTGCACATGACTGTAAACAAAATTCTAATACAACTATTGCTTCATAATTATTATGCTAGTCATAAGTTTGCCTAAGACACTCCAATATAGAAACTGTATCATGCCAAAATGGCACCATTTCCATTAATATATAAACTAATTGTTAAATTCTTAAATATTTTGAAATACCTCAATTTTGTAAACATAGTTAATCACTACAATTATCTAACCTTAATACCAGTATAATTATTGTGTCACTATAGAGTAAGATCTAGTATAAGACTGCCTGAAAATGCCTAGGCATACCTAGGCATACTATTGGCCTTCTTGTAATAATTATTTCCTAAAATGTACAAATACCATAAAAAAATGTAAACCCCACTTTGTAATATTATCAAAAATAAAGTTGAATTGAATTGAACTGAATAGTAAATACAGTCATCCCATGGTTTTCGATTGTCCCAGTTTTAGCCGATTTTGGTTTTTGCTCACTTTTTTTGTGGAAAAATTGTCTCAGTTTTCGCCGATGGTATGAAACCTGTCCACCAGTGCCGCGACATACAGAGGCTGTAGACTACCACCCACGCACATTGTCACGCAGTCTAGCATTGTTTATGCTGAGTGAACATCACCCCAGGAGTTCATACAAAACATTTATTAACAATTCATTGTTTTTGGCCCTTGATTATTGTGTGTGACTACTAAATAGCTACCATGGGCCCAAAGAAAGCTCCTAGTGCCGGTTCTTTGGTAAAGAAAGGAGGAACACAATAGAACTGAAGAAAGAAATAATAGAAAATATGATAGTGGTGTCGATTGCCGGCTGACAGGATATACAAGAAAAACCCATCAACCATCAGTTCCACTGTGGCGAAGAGAAAAGAAATCACGGAAGCTAATGTTGCGAAAGGGGTGAATACAATAACGAAACAGAGATCACAAACAATTGAAAATATGGAGAAATTATTGTTGTTGTGGATAAACCAAAAACTGCTAGCGGGTGATAGTGTTGTGCAATCCATCATATGTGAAAAAAGCAAGGCAGTTGCATGTAGATCTTGTCAAGAAAATGACTGAAACCAGTGTTGATGTGATGAATTTAAGCGCAGCAAAGGCTGGTTCAGAAACTTCAAGAAGCAAAGTGGCATACACAGTGTTATAAGGCATGGTGAGGGTGCCAGTTCAGATAAACAAGGGGCTGAAAAATTTGTGCGTGACTTTAAAAGAATATGTAGAGGCAGAAGAATTTAAACCCCAACAAGAGTTTAATTGTGACGAAACAGGCTCTTTTTGGAAGAAAATGCCAAGGAGGACCTACATCACGCAGGAGGAAAAGGCAATGCTAGGACACAAGCCTATGAAAGACAGGTAACTCTAATGTTGTGTGGTAACGCTAGTGGGGATTTCAAAGTGAAGCCTTTACTGGTGTACCACTCAAATTCCCAGAGTGTTCAAGAAATACAGTGTTGACAAGAGTAAATTGTGTGTTTTTGGAAGTCTAATGCTAAGGCATGGGTCACTAAGGAAATTTTCCTGAAGGTTTAATCAGTGTTTTGCCCCAGTGTGAAGAAATATCTATTGGAGAATAAATTGCCACTTAAGTGCCTCCTGGTAATGGACAATGCTCCTCGTCATCCTAAAGACTTGGAAGACCAAATGTCTAAGGCTTTCACATTTGTAACAGTGAAGTTCTTGCCTGCAACACCACTCCTCTCATCCAGCCCATGGACCAGCAGGTCATTGCAAACTTCAAAACTGTACACCAAAGCAATGTTTGAAAGGTGCTTTAATATAACCAATGACTCTGAATTGACCCTAAGAGAGTTCTGGAAGGATCACTTCAATATCTTCCATTGCATAGGCCTTATAGATAAAGCTTGGCAGGGAGTGACTTCCAGGACTTTGAACTCTGCTTGGAGAAAGTTGTGGCCAGACTGTGTCCCAGAGGGATTTTGAAGGGTTTGGGCTGGCCCTGAGGACCCTATGGAAGTTGTGGAAAGTATTGTGTCATTGGGGAATTGCATGGGGTTGGATGTGAGTAGCCAGGATGTGGAAGAGTTGGTGGAGGACCACAATGAAGATCTAACCACTGAAGAGCTGCAAGAGCTTGAGCTGCAACACCATCAAACCACACTCAGGAAATTGCTTCAGTGGAGGAAGAGAGATGTAAGGTGCCTTCTTCAGAGATTAAGGAGATTTGTGCAATGTGGAGTAGGGTGCATTCATTTGTGGAGGAACATCACCCTGACAAAGATGTTGCAATCCGTCTAGGCAACATGTACAATGACAATCTCTTATCACATTTTAGGGACATTTTAAAAGACGCCAGACACAGAGCTCTCTGGACAGATATTTAGTGCCACAGGTGTGCATGACTCTCAAGCTGGTCCTAGTGGGATTAAAAGACAAAGAAGGAAGTGACCCCAGATGAGGACTTGGTACCTAGAGTCCTTTGGAGGGGATTCCCTTCCAAAAATTAGGTCTCTTCCCTCCCTCCTCCTCCTCTCTTCCATCCAGCAACATCAGTCTTCAATAAAGGTAAGTGTCACATTCAGTTCATTCATTTGTGCACGTAAATCTATCTTTAAGGCCCCCAATTTTTTTCCAAACTTCTGGGTTTCTGGAATGGATTAATTGAATTTCCATTATTTCTTATGGGGAAAATAGTTTTGGTTTCGCGATTTTGGTTTTAGTTGATCCATCTGGAACAGATTAATATCAAACCAAGGGACCACTGTAATTAAATTATATTATTTGGTAAAGTTAAGTATTGAGTATTGAGTTTTTAGTTTGGGGTGAGTTTTTGGGTTTTTTGAGAAGAGTCTTAAATTGATGTTCAGACTGGGTTACTTTAGTATTTACTGGTAATGAATTCCAAATTTTGGGGCCTTTATGTGCATAGAGTTTTTGCACAGTGTGATATGGACACGAGGTACATCAAAAAGTGATCTGTCCAGTGTTATGGTCATGCATCCTGTTAAGGTTGGTGAGAAGTTTGAGGGAGGGTTTATGTTTGAGTGTAGTGTTCTATAAATGTAGTAGGCACAATAATATGTATGGATGTTCTTGACGGTGAGTAGTTTTAGACTTTTGAATATTGGTGGAGTATGTTGTCTGGAGTGGGAATTTATCATCATTCTGACTGCAGCCTTTTGTTGGATTATTAGTGGTCTTAGGTGATTGAATGTTGTTGATCCCCATGCACAAATTCCATAGGTGAGATAAGGGTGATGAGTGAATGATACAGTGCAAGGAGGCTGATTGTGGAACATAGTACTGTATCTTTGATAGTATGCCTACTGTTTTGGAGATTTTCTTGGAAATTTGTTGTATATGTGTCTGGAATTTGAGGCTACTGTCAAGGTGGATCCCTAGGAATTTTCCTCTGTGAGTCTTGTGTCACTGCATTTCTTTACAAGGGCAAGTCGTAACTTAAAACTATCATAACTCCAGCCTATCATAACTCAAGTAACCACTGTACAAGATGCACCTTCATGTTAGACCCAACTTAATTTTAGGAAGTTTGTCTGAAAATTGTTTTAGTTTCTGTACAGTAATCATGCAGGTGCTCTACTGTTGTTACAGACTATTTTGTGGACTTGGTTTTCTGGAAAAGTAATAGTCTTAAGACAGAAAATACAATATATGGGCCTTACAGTGAATTCACAAATATATTTAAACATTATATGGCTCTTTATAACATTTACAATTTTATACAGAAAAAATTGTGCCTTCTTCCACACCATTTAAATAATAATGTTACAATAATTCATATACAATACCAATAAAATTGCATCATCTGAATGCTTGCTAAAAACAAAGATAAGATAAGATAAGATTTCTTCGGATTTTTAACCCCGGAGGGTTAACACCCAGGATAACCAAGAAAGTCAGTGCGTCATCGAGGACTGTCTGTATTATTTCCATTGGGGTCCTCAATCTTGTCCCCCAGGATGCAACCCACACCAGTCGACTAACACCCAGGTACCTATTTGCTGCTAGGTGAACATGACAACAAGTGTAAGGAAACACGTCAAAATATTTTCACCCCCCGGGAATCGAATCCGGCCCTTCGTGTGTGAAGCGAGAGCTTTAGCTATACAATAAATTTAAAATCTTACTATTTCCCCAAATAATCTAAGCATTTATGCCAAAAATTTTAATAAATTAATTTTTTTTTCCAACAAGTCGGCCGTCTCCCCCGAGGCAGGGTGACCCAAAAGAAAGAAAATCCCCAAAAGAAAATACTTTCATCATCATTCAACACTTTCACCACACTCATACATAATCACTGTCTTTGCAGAGGCGCCAGATACGACAGCTGAGAATAAGTCCCTCCCAGCTGTCACTATCCCAGACCCCCCCTTTAAAGTGCAGGCATTGTACTTCCCATTTCCAGGACTCAAGTCCAACTAAATCAATTAACTGGTTTCCTGAATCCCTTCACAAAATGTTACCCTGCTCACACTCCAACAGATCGTCATGTCCCAAAACCATTCGTCTCCATTCACTCCTATCTAACACGCTCACACATGCTTACTGGAAGTCCAAGCCCTCGCCCACAAAACCTCCTTTACCCCTCCTCCAACCTTTTCTAGGACAACCCCTACCCCGCCTTCCTTTCCCCCTACAGATTTATACGCCTCCAAGTCATTCTACTTTGATCCATTCTCTCTAAATGACCAAACCACCTAAACAACCCAACTATTTCAGCATCTTACCAATAGAATTATAAGTTGTGAGTTCTGTGACATCATTATAATCATCCTGAGCAGAATAAACATAAGCATAGTAACTTATGTTTTACCATAGGTGTGGTCTACATTTGGTTTATACTGCTGGAAGGGAGAGTCTACAGAAGTTATACCTTGCATTAACTTCCACCTGAAAGAAAAAAACCATACAGAGTACAGCTAGAGATATTCACATGCTGTATTTACTTAATAATTTGATAAAGTCACTGTGTAATATAAATTCCTTTCATAATAATAATGAAGAGAAAACAGTACAGTATTACTTAACCCTTTCAGGGTCCAAGCCGTAGATCTACGCATTGTCCACAGGGTCAAATAATTTAAAAAAAAAAAAATTTTTTATGAAATGGTAGAGAATCTTTTTCTGAAGGTAATAAAACAAAAAGTACGAAATTTGGTGGAAAACTGACGAAATTACACTATCGTGAATTTGACTGTCAGCGATATTTACATAAAAGCGATTTTGCCCACTTTGACTCCTATTTTAGGCCAATTACCTTATTCCAGTTGACCAAATTCTTAGCTGTTTCGTTAGTATTACTTATTTTATCGATTGAGCACAAGAAACTGCCCAATCAACTATTTCAAGTAGCCAATAAAGTGATCAGAAATTGGTAATTTCACCAATTTCACACAGTTCAAAATATTCCAATTTTAAAACAGCATCCAGGATAAACATTGCAGGCATTCCTGGCACTAAAATAACATTTCCTCTGTTTATTAGTTACGTTTCCAGGCTTTACAGATGAATTCCATTTTTATTTTTTATTTACATAAAGAATTTTTATTCACACCAAACAATAGATGAATTACTCTTATACAATATTGTAAAATTGTATAAACACTATCAGTGCATTTGTAAACGTATATTAGACACACCAGTTGACGTGTATTGGTCACGTGATGTGATTTGTTTACTCTTGAAAATCAGCAAAAATCAAACATTTCCTCTACTTTGAGCTCAATTAGAAGCTATTTTCAGTACTTAAACCAATCAAAATCATCTCTACTTCTGTAATATATCTTCCATTCTATTAAATGAGACCAAGAAACAACGAATACAACCGTAAAAAACACATGAAAATACACCACAAAGTTGCTGTTTTAATAGAAAAACACAGTCGGTTTTTTTTCTCATTATGCACTGTGTGCTTCAGCATTTACTTTATATGGTGCACACTTACCACATATATGCATTCTCTCATATCTAGACCCAAATTTACCGATCACAGCTTATCTGAGTGAGCTGAGCTCATGGCGAGATCTTCGGTTTGGACCCTGTGGACAATGCGTAGATCTACGGCTTGGACCCTGAAAGAGTTAACTATTAGACTATTTCATGCCAGAGCGGCAAGGAATGAGGATTAAAGTAGTACTCTAAGTTCAGAAAATATTTTGAAGCTGGAATATGTAGAGTACAGTGGACCCCGAGTTTCGCCATAATTCATTCCAGAAGGCTGTTCAAGTGCCATTACCAAACAAATTTGTTCCCATAAGAAATAATGTAAAGTAGGTTAGTCCGTTTCAGACCCCAAAATACACTTACAAAAGCAATTACAATATTACGCTTACATAATTGTTTGAGTTTTGGGGTGGTCGAAACTCGGGGTCCACTGTAGTATATACTAAAACCTAGTTTAGCTACAAACATATATTATACATATAAATTAATTTATTACAGTACTATATGGTCATATATGGAGCTGCGTGTTGGCATCCCCAAAAATAAAAGTGCAGTGTCGAAAATTTAAAAAAACACCTGAAGTATTAGAGAATCTTTTCTGAGGGTAATGAGACCAAAAGTTGGAAATTTTATGAGAAATTTATGGAATTACACAAGCGCAAAGTTGGCGAACTGGGCATAATTTACATATCAGCGATTTTGCCCACTTTGAGTTCTATTTTAAGCTAATTCAATTGCTCAACTTGATCAAATTCTTAGCTGTTTCACTAGTATGCATTCCATTCTATTGACTGATTAAAAGAAACTACCCATTCAACTATCAGAACTACTCCTCCATAAAGCCCATGGCAGTGGCAGTGACAGTGGTGGTGGTGCTGCTGCAATGAATAGTTCCAAGCCCCAAAGAGGTCAGAATAATGGTAATCATAATTTCAAGTAAGATCTCATCATTGATAAGGCTTAACATTATACTCAAATATTAACCCTCCTCTCAAACTCCTTCCCTTTAAACCCCTTTTGGGGGGCCAATGGGGGTCTCTCTGAAACTCGTTCTCAGGGTCCACGAATTTAAAAAAAAAAAAAAAAAAATTTTTTCTTATGAAATGATAGAGAATCTTTTTCCGATCATAACGCTACAAACATTATGAAATTTGATCAAAAACTAACGGAAATATGCTTCGCGGTTAGCGGTATCCATGACATTTACGCATCGGCGATTTCGCCCACTTTGAGCCCTATTTTCGACAAATTCCAATGTTTCAGTCTACTAAAATTATAGCTATTTCGCTAGAACTTCATTTCTTCTATCGATTGAGTACAAGAAACTGCCTATTTACCATTTCAACTACCCAAAATAGTGGTCAGAAAATGGCAATTTGGCCAATTTCACACAAATTTCAAACGATGCCAATTTCAAAATAGGGTCCATAATAAACAAGGCAGACATTCCTGGCACTAAAATAACATCTCTGTTCATTAGTCACGTCTCCAGGCCCTCTTACATTACTTTTGCTTTCCATTTTGAATTTTTATTCTCACAAAAAATGGAAGATTTACTGTTATATATACAACTGCATCATTGTAAAAATGGTATAAATAATATCAGCGCACTTGTGCAAGAATATCAGACTCTCCAGTTGATGTGTATTGGACGCATGGTGTGATTTGTTTACTCTTGAACATCGGCCAAAATCGAACATTTTCGCTACTTTGCGCTCAGTTTCAGGTACTTGTCATTGTGAAAGCAGTCAAAATTATCTCTATTTTTGTAATATATCATCTATTCTATAAAATGAGACTAAGAAAACGAGAATACAAGCATAAATACCATCCGAAAATAGACTGCAAAGTCGCTGTTTTAAACCAAAAACATGGTCAGAGTTTTTTTTCCTCATTATGCACTGTGTGGTGCAGGATTTTTTTTTATTCTGCGCACACTGACCGCACAGACCCATTCTATCACATCTAGGCCTAACAGCCTGTTTCTGCTTGATTTGAGGGCGCTAGAATTTAGGCGTATTAGTACGTCAATAACCCCAGGGCATAAGCCGTACTAGTACGACCAAACCCCGAAAGGGTTAATAACTACAACAGAACACACAGGCAAAATACAAGGGACAAATCACTCTGCAATATCCCTCGTGTCCATCTCTCCCTATGCAAAAATGCTATGCACATAAGGAGACTGAAGATCTGGAATTCACTGCCAGAACACACTAAAGAGCCCCTGCCTGCAAATTAATTTAAGGCCCTATTTAGAAATCACCTCATCACCCAAAATTAACCAGACAAACACTTTACTTAACACCTACCAGTTACTCAAAAGTTACTCAAAAAACTCCTAAATAATTTATGACTGCTCAACTATTTGATCATTTACTTCAAACTTAAAATTGTTTCAATTTCATTATTGTATAATGTGCTTGATGATTGCTCAACTATTTACTCATTACTTCAAACTTATACTAATTGTTTCAATTTCATTGTTTTAAATTGTGCTAAATTGTAATACTGTATTTTTTATATATTACATCAAAACTGTAATTATTCTCTACCGAACTTACTAAAGCCATATACATAGCATGAATTAGTTGAATATAAAATTTTCCTCTATTCACTGTAACTCACCTAATGACCATATGTAAAATTAAAGCACTGTTATTGCCTTATTAATCTTAAGTTAATCTTAAGCCTGCCCGAAATGCTCTGCATATAAAGGGGCTTGTGACATGTTCACCAAATTGATACACTTTGTACAAACATGTATAATGCCAAAATAAACTTGTTATTGTTATTTACTTGAATTATACTGTGCAGTTCTAGTTTACACATTACAGAATGAGCATAATTACGCTGGGAAATGTTTAACAGGATAGAGGGAAACATTGGCTTAGGAAGAGTTGTAGACGACTGAAAGAAACTTTCAAGCACTGTTGCAGAAGCAAAAACTGACAAATTTAAATAAATTTGGACAAATGTTTGAATGAAAATGATTGGGTGTAGGAAGGCCCTACATAGCAGGTCCCACAAACCATTATTTTATGCTTACGTGAAAAGAAAACCACTTGCTCCAACTGTATCTCCATCCACATCTGTACCATCTCGGTTTCTACTACCTCGAAGCATGGGATGATCTGTGGCTGTGATCACCAACCACATAGTTGCTCATTCTCAAAGGAACATGAGATTTCAACTAACCAGAGATAAAAAACATAATTTACTATAACATTTGAATAAAACATGTTATGCTGTATACTGCAATAAATACATACTAATTCACATTGCGACAATAGCTACATTGTCCCATCTCTAACCTGAACTGAAATGTGTAGATAAACTCATTAAGCTACTTTATATACACTGGCAAATTCTTGGCACTTCATTACAAGAAGGTAAACCAGTAGGCAAATTTAAAAATAAAAGGCATATACAGTGGACCCCGAGTTTCGTAAAACTTCACTCCAGAAGTCTGCTCAAGTGCCATTACCGAACGAATTTACTCCCTTAAGGAAAAATTTCACGTAGGTTAGTCTATTTCAGACCCCCAAAAATACACTTCCACAAGAACTTACAAAATTATACTTACATAATTGCACGATTTCCGGGTATTCGTTAACCGAGGGTCCACTGTACATAGTAATTTCTAATTCTTAAAAACTTAAGCAATTGTTAAAATCCTTGAACCATAGGCCTGCTTGCAACATCTGTTTGCAAAGAAAAAATTTCTAGTACAGTGGACCCCGGTTATCGGCCATAATTCATTCCAGAATGCTGTTCGAGTGGCGTTACTGAAAGAATTTGTTCCATAAGGAATAATGTACATTAGATTAGTCCTTTTAGACCCCGAAAACACACTTACAAATGCACTTACAAAAAAACACTTACATAATTGTTAGAGTTTAGAGCAGATGAATCCGGGGATCCACTGTAATTTGTACAGTGGACCCCTGGTTAATGAAATTAATCCATTCCAGGAGCTATTTCTCAACCCAAACCTTTCGTAATCCGAACCCTTATTTCCCATAAGAAATAATGTAAATACAATTAATCCGTTCCACAAAAAAATATTCACACAAAATATAATATAAATAACATTTACTTACCTATATTGAAGAGACTTGCAGGCTTCTGGAAGATAGGGAGGATGACAGGGGCAGGGTGTTAGTGGTTGGAAGGGGTTACTTCCCTTCTTGGTCTTTTAATGCCACTAGGACCAGCTTGAGAGTCACTAGACCCCTGCCTGGTGAAGTAACTGTCCACAATCCTCTGTTTCTGGCGACTCTTTAATACTTTCCTGAAGTACAACATGGCTCTGTCACTGAAGTGGTTGCACAGAAGGCTCATTTCAGCTTGCTCAGGGTGGTGTTTTTCAACAAATGTCTGCAACTCATTCCACTTTGTACACATCTCCTTTGTACACATCTCTCCCTCCTGTGAAGCAATAACCTCAGCTGTGGTCTGTTGCTGTTCCAGTTGAAGCTTTTGCAGCTCTTCAGTTGTTAGCTCTACCCTGTGCTCCTCCACCAACTCTTCCACATCCTCACCACTCACCTCCAACCCCAGGCTGTTCCCCAATGCCACAATATCTTCCACAACATGTTCCACAACAGGCACAGGGTCGTCAGGGTTAGGGCCAGCCTCAAATCCTTCAAAATCCCTCTTTTCAACACAACCCGGGCCACAGTGGTCTCCAAGCAGAGTTCAAAGTCCTGGAAGTCACTCCCCCAAGGCTTACCTATAAGGCCTATGCAATGCACGATATTTAAGTGCTCTTTCCAGAACTCTCTTAGGGTCAATGCAGTGTCTGAGGTCACATCAAAGCACTTCTGAAACACTGCTTTGGTGTACAGTTTCTTGAAGTTTGCAATGACCTGCTGGTCCATGGGCTGGATGAGAGGAGTGGTGTTAGGAGGCAAGAACTTCACTCTGATGAAATTGAAGTTGTCAGGCAACAACTCTTGCAAGTTGTGAGGATGAGCAGGAGCATTGTCCAGTACCAGGAGGCACTTGAGTGGCAATTTCTTTTCCAGGAGGTATTTCTTCACACTAGGGCCAAACACTCCAGTCAACCATTCCTTGAAAATCTCGTAGTGACCCATGCCTTGGTGTTAGCCTTCCAATGTACACACAAATTATTCTTGTTAACACTGTTTCTTGAACACTCTGGGATTTTCCGAGAGATACACCAGTAAAGGCTTCACTTTAAAATCACCACTGGCATTGGCACACATTATGAGAGTTAGCCTGTCTTTCATAGGCTTGTGTCCTGGCAGTGCCTTTTCCTCCTGAGTAATGAAGGTCCTGTTGGGCATTTTCTTCCAAAACAGGCCTGTTTCATCACAATTAAACACTTGTTGGGGTTCGAATTTTCAGTGTCTACGAACCCTGGAATTCCTGCACAAATTTTTCAGCTGCACGTTTGTCTGAGCTGGCTGCCTCACCATGTCTCACAACACTGTGTATGCCACTACGTTTCTTAAACCTGTCAAACCAGCCTTTGCTGGCTTTAAAATCACTCGCCTCACCACTGGTTGCGGGCATTGTCTTCACAAGATCTCCGTGCAACTTCCTTGCCTTTTCACAAATTATCGACATGGAAATACTATCACCCGCTATCTGTTTTTCATTGATCCACACCATCAATAACTTCTCAACCTCATCCACTGTTTTCGATCTTTGTTTCGTTAACATATCAACCCCTTTTGCAACATTAGCTTCCTTGATCTCATTTCTCTTGCCAGGATAGTGCCGATAGTAGATGCACTTTTTCTGTACATCCTGGCAAGATCACTCAGACGTACGCCACTCTCATATTTTTCAACAATCTCCTTCTTCAGTTTGATGGTGTTCCTCACTCTCTTTACCACAGGGGTGCCACTAGGAAGCTTCTTTGGACCCATAGTGACTTATTTCACTGTGACAATCACTATATACCACCAAAAAAGACACCAAATGTATTGTGAATGTTTGAAAGAGTGCGCTAGGTAATCTTCTCTCAATGGTAAACAACGCTTCACTGGCGGGCATCCTGCATCCTGTGCAGGCGTGGAGCAGGCAGACAGGTCTAATATGTTTCGCTATCCGAGCTTTTTTCGCTATCCGAGAGCAAAAAGCTTGTTAAGCGATTTTTCGTTATCTAAACCTTTGTTAGCTGGGTGTCCACTGTCTACCTGGAGAGAATTCCAGGGGTCAACGCCCCCGCGGCCCGGTCTGTGACCAGGCTTCCTGTTGGACCAGAGCCTGATCAACCAGGCTGTTACTGCTGGCCGCACGCAGTCCAACGTACGAACCACAGCCCGGCTGATCAGGTACCGACTTGAGGTGCCTGTCCAGTATTTGGATTTCAGAAAAAGTTTTGGATACTACATAGTTACCCATAAAATACAAACAGATTTCACAGCATCACTGCTGTGAAATTTAATTAATGAATATCATAGCTTGCTACCAGCATAGTTATTGTTCGTAATTATTCCTGTAGTAAAATTATATTACATAAAAAGGCTGGAAAATATGTATAAAGAGGGTCCTGTGTATACAGCTCCCTCTTTTCGGCTTTCCATATTTTTGCTGGCTTTCAATTGAGTCAGTGTTTGTTATGTTTGGTGCTTTTACTGCATTTCTGCCGTTATCACACAACAGTTGCTTAACCCTTTGGGGGTCCCAAGGCCCTCTCCGAAACTTGTTCTCAGGGTCCCAAATGTTTCGGAAAAAAATTATTTTGTCTTATGAAATGATAGAGAATCTTTTCCGATTATAATGCCACCAAAATTTTAAAATTTGATGGAAAACTAACGGAATTACGCCTCGCAAAGTTAGCGGTATCAATGACATTTACGCATTGGCGATTTCGCCCACTTTGAGCCTATTTTCGGCAAATTCCAATGTTTTAGCTATTATAGCTATTTTGCTAGAATTCCATTTATTCTATCAATTGAGTATAAGAAACTGCCAATTTACCGATTTGAACTATCCAATAAGGTGGTCAGAAATTTGCAATTTGGCCAATTCCACACAAATTTCAAAAGATGCTAATTTCAAAATAGGGTCCAAAATAAACAAGACAGACATTCCTGGCACTAAAATAACATTTTATCTGTTCAATAGTCACGTCTCCAGGCCCCTCTTACATTACTTTTGCTTTCCATTTTGAATTTTTATTCTCACAAAAAATAGAAGATTTACTGTTATGTATACAACTGCAACATTGTAAAAATGGTATAAATAATATCAGCGCACTTGTGCAAGAATATTAGACTACCCAGGTGATGTGTATTGGATGCATGGCGTGATTTGTTTACTCTTGAACATCAGCAAAAATCAAACATTTTCACTACTTTGCGCTTCGTTTCAAGGTACTTGTCATCATGAAACCAGTCAAAATTATCTCTATTTCTGTAATATGTCATCCATTCTATCGAATGAGGCTAAGAAAACGAGTATACAAGCATAAATACTATACTACGAAAATAGACTACAAAGTCGCTGTTTTAAACCAAAAACACGGTCAGTTTTTTTTCCTCATTATGCACTGCGGTGCAGGATTTTTTTTATACTGCGCACACTGACCACACAGACCCATTGTCTCACATGTAGGCCTACCAGCCTGTTTCCACTTGATTTGAGGGCGCTAGAATTTAGGCGTACTAGTACGACGAAAACCCTGGTGCGTAAGCTCCATGTTTCAAGGTAATTATTGCATACCTGAAGGGGGTTTTGGGGGTCAACGCACCTGTAGCCCGGTCCGTGACCAGGCCTCATGGTGGATCAGGACATGATCAACCAGGCTGTTACTGCTGGCCGCATGTAAACCGACATACGAGCCACAGCCCAACTGGTCAGGTACTGATTTTAGGTGCCTGTCCAGCACCTTCTTGAAGACAGCCAGGGGGTCTACTGGTAATCCCCTTATGTATGCTTGGAAGCAGTCAAACAGTCTTGGGCCCCACACTTGTTGTGTTGTCTCTTTGCGTACTCGTGGTGTCCCTGCTTGTCACTGGCAGAATGCTGCATCTCCTGCTATTGTAGGGAGTGACTGTCATGTGCAGATTTGGGACTAGTCCCTCTAGGATTTTCCGAGTGTATGTTATCATGTATCTTTCTTGCCTGCATTCCAGGGAGTACAAATCAAGGGACTTACACCATTTCCAGTAAGTTAGGTGCTTTATCGTACTTATACGTGCCATGAAGATTCTTAGTATATTCTTCAGGTCTGAAATTTTGCCAGCATTGAAAAGGGCCATTAGTATGTACTGAGTATTAATTTTATTTCATCTTTTTTTTATGCCTAGCTGTATTGAGTACTTAATATATGATAGTGTAAACATGTTATAAGGAGTTTTAGATGCATTTAATAATGAAAAACTGCTCTCTTCAGCCTGCTGGCAATTTTCGCTTATTGTTTGGGGTCGCGAACCTTAGAGCCATATGAACAGGACCCTCCTGTATTCTGAAGCAATCCATCAATCTTTCCAGCTATTACAGATATCTCTCTAGATTCATGGGGGTTACGTTTCTAGAGGTGTCACAAAAAATAGAAGCTGTGAATGATACAAAATTAAGTCTGCAAAGCAAATTTTATTTTGGAGTTGGGTTTCAGTGACCACAGCTTTTTAATATAATACTCTAGTATAGTAGGAATAATGACTATTTGGACACTTTAAAAAATTCACAAAAAATTTCACATCCAAATTTCTCCATTATTTTGATAGCTAAATATATAATATCTTTATTTACTACAAGTACATGTACATGGTATACAGGCCTAGCTGACATCAGTGACATACTACTATATAGAAAGTCCCTTGTTATGCTGAGCATTTCGGGCAGATTAGGTCAGTGTCCCAGGATGCGACTCACACCCAGTCGACTAACACCCAGGTACCCATTTTACTGATGGGAACATAGACAACAGGTGTAAAGAAACACGCCCAATGTTTCTGCCCTGGCTGCGAATCGAACCCAGGCCTCGCCGTGTTAATGAGACTGTTGTAAGTGTGGAGCCATAGTACATGCAACATTTTGAGCACAACTGTATCTAAATTTGGAAAAGTTATGTCTAATTGAATGTAGAGTACATGGGAAAGACAGTGAAGACATTACAGTTTATGATGAGATTATCTGCTGCTAAGAATTAAACTACTGATTGTCTACTACTACATAAAATGTACTGACTTAGACAGTAAACTATGAGTTGAAAGACTAAATAGGAAACTCTAGTAATATTATATAAGGCTACTCACCACAATCATGTTCATCATTGTCGCAATCACTAACAAAGTTACAGTGTTTTTTCAAAGACAGACATGTCCCATTACCACATTTAAATTCATTCTGTGTACAGTTTTCAGGATGCACTGTAGAATGTGGTGTAGTGGTAGTTGTTGATCCATACAACCTAAACATAAAACATTAAAAACAGATATATAAAAATATGAACAATAATACTAGTCAAATGACCAGCACATAATATATTATTTCAGAAAAAAACTTAACTGAGATTTTTACTAATGACTGAGAGCATATTATCATTTAACCATTGATACCAGAGTAACTTAAATGCTTTATATTTGTTTAACCTCATTAACTTCTCATTATCTGCATATATCTTTCCATAATCTGATGACCCTTAACAATAATTTGACCCTAACTTTAGTAAAATGACTGAAAAGATTTCGTTAAAAAGGGTGAAGCAGGTTCAAGTGGCACAACATCTGGTTCTTATAACTGATTTTCTCTGATTTCATACAGTGCCTGATGGAGTAGGTTAGCTAATTCCAAAACTACTTATGAATAAATGATGCTTCAAGTAGCAGTGCAGATTTTTATCTTCCTTATAAGACTCCATTTCCTAAGGAATTCTTGTCACTGATATATACATAAAAAGTATGCCTACGGTCTTGGAGATTTTCTTAGAAATTTGTTGTATATGTGTCTGAAATTTGAGGCTACTGTCAAGGTGGATTCCTAAGAATTTTCCCTCTGTGAGTCTTGTGACAGGTGATCCGTTTATCATTATGTTAAGTGGAACATTTGTAACTCTGCTACAAACGGAATGAAATAGGTTTTGTCAATATTGAGAGTAAGCTTGCTAGTCATCATCCAGGTAGATATTTTCTGTAATTCAGCATTTACAGTGTTGGCTAGTATGACTGAGCTTGGGTGAGAGAAGACGATGTAGTGTCATCTGCAAATACTGTAATATGGGTTTGAGTATGCCTGTGTGTTCTGTTGAAGCTGTCTAGGAGAAGTTTGAGTGGAGGGTTTGATATTTAAGTTTAATGTTCTGTATAGTAGCAGGCACAATAAGTATGTGTATTAAGTAAGTAAGGGTTGTTTCTCAGCTGTCGTATCTGAGCTCCTCTGCAAAGACAGTGATTATGTATGAGTGTGGTGAAAGTGTTGAATGATGATGAAAGTATTTTCTTTTTGGGGATTTTCTTTCTTTTTGGGTCACCCTGCCTCGGTGGGAGACGGCCGACTTGTTAAAAAAAAAAAAAAAAAAAAAAATTAAGTAAGTTCATGTTTCTGAAGAGAGTTGGGGTATGTCTGGCGCTGGAGTTTGTGATCATCCACACTGCCGCTTGTTGGGGTTCAGTATGTTATGGGATAGGAGGTAGGAGTAGATTTGTTTATGTATTATTTTTTCGAAGATTTTTGAGAGCAAAGGCAAGTTAGATATTGGTCTGTAGCTATTTAGTTCTGTAGGATCACCTCATTTGTGGATCAGGGTGACTTTTGCAGAGAATTAGAAGTTTGGAAATTAGGATACGAAGTGTTATTAAAAGTACAGTGGACCCTCGGTTTTTGTACAGCTCCCAACTTGAACAATTATGTAAGTGTATTTTTGTAAGTGCTTTTGTAATATATTTTTG